>CABHPP010145324.1:0-49532 GCA_902168425.1 Peromyscus attwateri
AATAAAACTCTTGTTAGTGGATTCTGTCATGTTTCGTGACATTTCCTTGCAGGGTAAGAGCGCCGCTAAATAACTAACAGTGGTGAGACTAGATCAGAAGTGGGAGAGAGGAAGGAATTGGGTAACGAATCTTACAGGAGCTCTTCATTGCCCTCTTCAGTTCCTTCAGTCAGTCATGTTTCTAGGGCAAGGCTTGCTCCTCAACACCCCCAAAGGCAGTGTGTATTGTTGACCTGGTCTTGGAAGGGATATTATGTTGTATTAATAGATCACGGTTTTAATTAACCTGTAGCATTTGTGATATGCCCAGGCTTCCTCTTACTACCTTTACAAGAACATAATTAAAAGGCCAATGGATATTTACTGGAGAAATGAATAGAAAATAAGTGGGGAGAGCCATTATTACCGACTTCCATTTATGATTGCATCATGCATCCGATGGACATTTTGAAATAAATAATCATCAACAGTTTGCTTGGTAGAACATGGCAAACATGGAGTTGATGGGGCTCTATAGATCTGAGGGTGGCTGCTCTTAGACCTCCTAATCAGAGCTAATATAAAATGTGGAGTCTAATATAAATCCCACCATTTACCTTCAGCTTTACTGTCTTGCGAATCTGTTTTCTTTCCATTTTTTAAGTATCGGAGTAGTAACGTGATGGGTACTTTAACAACTGACTTTTTATAATAGGCCGGTGCGTCTTTCAGGTCCTGTGAATTCCTGGGATCTTCCAGGCTTGAAGTGTTGATGGTCATTTCCCTCTTACCAGCAGAGGGCAGGCTTCACAGCCTGGGATGACTGAAGGGAACGCACAGATGAACTCAAAAGGAAGGTTCGAAAAAGCCCAAATCAACTCACAACAAACAACCCAGAACCCCCAGCAAACTTTTAAATCTCACATACATGTCTACAAAACAAAAGCAGAACAGAGCTTATTTATCCTACAGTTTATCATCAGGCTAGATTTTATGCTGTTTCAAACACTCTGCTTCCAAAGCAGTTTTTTTTTTTTTTTTTTTTTGACCAACAAGAAGAAAATATAATGAATCTATGATGTGGAAAAATAATGAAATATTTAATACATAGGTGATTTGAAGGTAGATGGTTCAATACTCCTTCTGCACTGATTCCTTTTTCAGCCATGATTTTCTACTGGCAATTCTGAGTATTAAAAAGAGCACTTACCTTGAGAGGGGCCACCTACTATGTGCAACTCAACTCTGAACCAACAACCTGTCTACACCTTACTTTGACTACTACAAAGTGCGTGTAGGGAAACCTACCCGTTTATTTGTGTGCTGGTCAGAGCAAGAACCGGCATTCTAGTGCAGCCTGGCAACGTTAGGGAGGCATCCACCTCGTTTTTCCTTCAAATACTTTATAGATTATATAGTACGTGGTTGGCTTAAGGTCCCTGAAAGCATTGTCATACTAAAATTTCACATGAAATATTCACCAACCAAGAGAATGATACAGAAACGTAACTGAGGTTAAAATACGTTTTCTCTATGTTAAAGTTATATTCTACATGAATTAAGGTGATGTACCTGTATTCCGAGACCATAGCAACTTACATTTAAGGTATGATTAGAAGGAGGGAAGAAGTAAAACCAGAGACAATATGGAGAGAACCAGAACATTTGGTTTCCATTCATTCATTCATTCCTAGTGTGTACAGGAGCTCTCCAGCGTGATGTTAGGTTTTACACACATACACAGAGCGGGGGAGGGAGTGAGTGAAATGTTTGCTGCAGTTTAGCAAGCCAGCGTATCCATAGCATCCTACAGTTATCATTTTTGGTGGTAACTTAATCCTAGTGTTTCAGCAAATTTCTAGTATTTACCGGAATGTTTTTAACTGAAGTCTTCCCGCTCTATGTTAGCTCTGTAGATATTGACTTGTCCAACGGGACTGTGACTTTGTGCCCTTTGACTGACATTTCCTCATGTAGGATACCCCTCTCCCATTACCTCCAGAAGACAGGATTCTATTCTGTTTCCACACATATGACTTTTAGTAAACATTCCATATTATCCTAGGCATTGTGGTTGACATCTCCTAAGCCTAGTGCCTGGATTAGTTAAAAGCAGCAGGATTAGGAGTTTAAGGCTAGCCTTAGCTATGTGGTGAATTTGAGGCCAGCCTGGGCTACATGAAACTATGTCTCAAAACAAACAACAAACAAATATCTGGTCCAAACCAAACAAACAAATGAACATCCACATCAAAACAAACATCACCCTCTCAGGGAAACCCCACAGTCCACAAAAAAGTATGGTTCAACAGTATTTGTCTTTGTGTGTTTTGTTTATTTCACTCAGTCTAATGTGTTCCAGGTTCATCCTTGTTATTTTAGAGTTCAAGGTCTCCTCATATGTCTGCATAATATAGCACTATGCACATGCACACAGACATACAGACTTACATATATATGTAGCATCATTTCTTTATCCATAGGATCTTAGTTATTGCTTTCCATATCTTGACTTTTAGAATAATGCCAGAACGAGGAAGAGGCCCAAATAGCTCACAATGCACTGATGCATTTCCTTTGGGTACATACAGAGAAGAGTTCTATATAATAGTTGTATTTTTAGTTATTTCTGAGCGCTGTTGAGAGGTAGCTCTTATGCCCACTCTTTAAAGAGCAACAAAGTAGACTATAGCACTTTGTCCCATGCTCCAGCCTCTTCCTTCCCAGAGCAGGAGCAGCCTTTGACTTGTGCACACATGACATATGAATTCATTCCCTTGTTCATTGATTCACTAATTGGGCAATTATCTTGCTGATCTTGCTTATCTTAAAAGCAATTTGCACCCCATTGCATTCCTCACCAAAGTCGGCCACGCCAGGGTTTCTTCCTCCCAAAGCTTGTCTGAGTGGAGACTGGATGCTTGCTCCTCTTCTTACAATACAGCTGTTTCCAACACAAGTATTTGTTCTCCCTTTTAACACCTCTGTTCTTCCCTCTTCCAGCTGTTGCTCAGTGGCATTAGAAACACCTACTCTCCACAGCCCTCTCTAGCTCTCTTTATTGCATGTAGATGAGTTGAAAAGAATGCAATCATGTCTAAGAGCCACGCTGGTGATCCATTTGGACAGGGATGAGAAAACCATGCTTTGAAGTGAAAATAAATTTTAAAAGATTTCATTTTTGCAAATGAAAGTCTTGAAGCTCCTTTGGAATAGATGCAAAAGATTCGATTTTTGTTCTTCACTTCCTGCAATGAATATGGCTGTGCTTATACGTTGGTATTCCCCAGCACTCGGGAGGCAGAAGCAGGCGGATCTCTGTGAGTTCGAGGCCAGCCTGGTCTCCAAAGTGAGTTCCAGGAAAGGCGCAAAGCTACACAGAGAAACCCTGTCTTGAAAAACCAAAAAAAAAAAAAAAAGTTGGTATTCAAGATAAAATAATATCCTTTATGAAATGATTGTAGTTACTGATATTTGTTTGTATCATATAATATTTTATTAAAATAATATATTATACATGCTTCTGTAAATAGATATACAAATCTACAATTTGGATTTATTTTCTTCTAACGTAGAAAATGTAGAAATTTTCAACTATAATATATGAGCCAATCAGGAATTTTCTACTTCTTTATGATTCTATTTCTTTGTTTAATTCTACTTTCATGTCTTGAAATGTTTTCATTATTTCATTCAACTGTTTGTGTTTCATGGTCTTCATTGAGGCATTTGTTCATATCCTCTTTAAGGTCCTTGAGCATATTCATAATTGCTCTTTTGAAGTCCTTGCCTTGTACTTCATCTAAACTCTTTTCTCAGGGCCTATTACAATAGAGTTCCTGGATTCTGGGAACATATTGTCCTGGCTGTTTATGAGTATTTTTTTTGTGATGGTGTCTCGCCATCTGGAGTTATGATGCTTGGAATGTGTTTTTTCCCCCCATAGATATCTGGTCTTGTCTTTGTTAGGTGAATGTTTTATGTTTTGGTTGGTATTGCCCACTATGGATCCTAGCCAAATGTAGTTGCTGGGGGGTCTCTAAGTCCTAGCCTAGAGTGGCCACTGGGGGCCCCTAGAAGAAAATGTTTTTACATATTGGCAAATAACACAAAGAAATGGAGATGGGCTAGACGGAAGGAACTTTCTATTTTTTCCTATAGGTTTTTCCCCAAACCCTGTAAATCTTAACTTGGTCTACTGAAGCACAGCTAGTCACACACAAAAGGATATGTTTAAATTACTTAAGCATATTTATTATACATCAACTATGCATTAGGTACCACCATAGGTATTTGGGATATATAAATGAATGAATGAATGAATAAATAAATAAATAAATAAATAAGACAGATGAAGATGTTTCTTTTCTAGGCAATATGAAGGAAAGGGACAATTAGCAATAATAAAAATTTATAGTAAAGTGGGTATTAAAAATATAGTGATAAAATTAAAAAATAGAGCAAAGCATTAAGTTGGGAGTATGGAGCTGCGATGTTATTAGCTGCAATTTAAAAACAAGGTTGATGGCTTTCATTTTATGTGTAATAGTCTTTTGCCTGCATATATGTGAGTGTACCACCTGCACGCCTGTGGAAGGGCTGCCATTTGTAGATGAGGTTTTGAGGTAAGTCTCATTTAGCAGCTGAAATTTGAACAAAACTTGAAGACGGCAATGGGGAAGTGATATACTTAGGCTAGGAATATTCTAGGGAGAGGAATACACTTGATACAAAGCCCCCGTGGTTTGTTGGAGGGATCGAGGAAGAGATGTAATGGGTGTAGCCATCTGCACTGGGTGTGCAGTGGAGCTGTGGGAGGGGTGGAGAGAAACAACTCATTGCCGGACTTTGATTTTTCACTATGGGTAAGAGAGAGGCTATTTGGGAGTTCTTAGAAGACTAACTTGACTCGGTTTACATTTTCCAAAGCATCTCCTGGACGGGAACAGGCTGTTGATAGGTAAGGTTAGAAACTGAAGGTCCTGCTGAGAGACTAACGCAGCAATCCAGGGAGAATGATGACCACGGCCGAAGAAAGGATTCCCCGAACATGCAAGGGAGCAACTCTGGTAACTGGTAACTGAATTTAACCAGAGTATGCAAAGTGAGAGGACACGACAAGGAAAAAGACATTGTAAGATTAGTAGGATCAACACTGGGCAGGGCTTATAGGATCTTACTTGGAGAGAATGAGCTGCTAGTAGATTGACCTTTAGGACAAGGTATGTTTGGAAGGTGTGATTGGAAGTTTCGTGAAATTTGGATTTGCTGAACTTGTATATAGTAGCAGGATGACGAATGTGACTTGATTTGGGTGGCTTGGTGTTCTGGTTTCATTCTGTTGCTGTGATAAAACACTCTAGCCAAACACAATTTGGGGAAGACAAGGTTTATTTGTCTTACACTTCTAGGTTAAAATCTGCCTTTGAGGGAAGTCAGGGCATGGAGGAACGTTGGCCATGGAAGGTTCACACTTGAATGGGGTTCAAGAGTCATGGTGATCAGGGAGGATTTGAGAAAGAGAGAGGGAGTTGTTATAAGAAAGCTGCTTTGGTTGTTTGGAGGCTATCATGGGACTCCCTTGCCCAACAACTCAATTGGCTGCAGCCCAGTTCCGCCACTGGAAGACTCACCTAGCTTCAAGAGATGCCAGTGAGAGTCTGCATCCATTACTAGGAGTCCTCATTAGGGTCACCTTCATAGATTCCTGGAAGTTTCCATTGCACTAGCTTTCCACACCACTCCTCAAGTGCCCCCCAATTCCGGCCAAGTCTCCCCACACTCTTTCCCTCCACTCCACCTCTCCCCAACCCCACTCTCCCTCTCCCACCCCTATCCCTATCTGCCCCAGTCCACCAGTAAAATCGATTCTATTTCCCCCTCACAGAGAGATCCATATGGCTCCCTAGACTCCTCATCTTTAATCTAGCCTCTCTGGGTCTACAGGTTGTAGCTTCGTTACCATTTACTTGATGGCTATTGTCCACTTGTAAGTGGATACGTACCATATTTATCTCTCTGAGTCTCTGACTCTTGTGCCTGCTCTTGGACTCTTTTCCTCCTGTTGGGTTGCTGTGCGTAGGATGAGTTTTGCTTCATCGTATTATATTTTATTTTGTCACATTTGGGGTGTTGTCTCTTAGAAGCCTGTTCTTTACCTTAATGAGAGACAGAAAGGGAGTGGATCTGGAGGGGATAGAGTGAGGGGAAACTATAATCAGGATATATTGTACGAGAAAAAATATTTTCAATAAATGGGGAAAAAGCAAATAAGTTTTTTTCAATAATAGCTATCATAATAAAAGAAAAAAAAAGAGAGAGAAAGAAAGCAAGTAAGCTGCTTCTTCACCTCTCCCTGCCTCCCCATTGGCTGGACAAAGGGATAAGCAATATTGTTCTTCAGAAGAGAGAGGAGTAGGAGGCCTCAGGTTCTATAGGCTGGTGACAGAAGTACTGGACCTTATTTTCCTGCTCACACTGTCCTGTTGATGACATTGTGGGACTTTCTGATCTCAAGATTTATTCACATTAAAATCCCATTTTAAAAAAATCACCATTTAAGACAGCTAATTAAGGCTGCTCATGGTTTCTTTTGATTTTGTTACTCATTTACATAGTTTTTAGTTTGTATGATCAGTTTACTTTTTACACATGATGGAAATTACTGCACTGTGTTGCTTAGTGGGTAAGAGGTCAGTTCAGTATATTTATTGGAGGTGAGAGAGTACATAGAATTTTAGCAATATGAATTATTCAATACTAGTTCAAGGCAACAATAGAACAACCCCAGAAATCTCAATGTCTTTATGTTTGTTACGATGCTTCTTCTCTTCCTTTCATAATTTCTATAAGATTCATATAGTATAGAGTTATCCGCAGGCAGAGGGAAGACAGAAGTAAGTACGATCATGTAGATTTCAAACTTTATCCTTACAAATATTTTTATTGCTAACATTCTTGAATCCCCTTTTATGTTTATCTATTAAAGGTAATCATTCATCTTAATTCCATCCTTGATTCATTTTACCCACTTCTGACCCTTATATATGTGAAATTATAGAATATGAACTTCTTAAGGCCCGATTTCCTTTGCTTAATTATAGTTATTGTGAGTTACCATGTTGATACGAAAGACAGCAGTTTATTTTCATTGCTACATATTATTCTATGGTATGACTATATTAGAATTTACTCATTCATTTGTATCTTGGAAGAATATATTATTTTGGCTTTGAGTTACACCATACATTGTTTTAAATTTTGAACTGGTTGTGCATGTGTGTGTACATGTATATGTGTACATGTGTGCATATGCATGTCTGTTCAATATCTATCATAGTGGAACTGCTAACTCATGGGGTACAAATACTTACAATTTGTAAATCTTCCAAATATTGGCCCAAAGTAATATTTCAGCTTTGACTAACTCTTGCAATGCCTGAGAATTCCATGAGCTTCACATCCTTGCTAAGACTTGATATGCAATGTCGTTCACAGTTTCCATTGCCATGTCAGGGTACTCATGACCATGTCCTCAGATGTGTTAGAGAAAAAAAAAAAGAAAAGAAAAGAAAATGATGTAGATACTCTTTGAGATTTACTTAATCTGCTGGGTGCGGGACATGTGGAACCCTGAAGGGAAACACAGTATCACAAAATGCTAAGTTGCCAGGTTAAACAGAAGCAGGAACACAAAGGGTTTCTGAGGAGTTTCAAATTATTGTCTGTGGGATTCCTTTATTGATCGGCCTGTATCTGGGAATACAACATACCCGATTTATCAATAGTGAGTTGATGAATGGTGGCCTGATCCTCAGTTTCAGGGAGTTATGTCCATGTAACTTCGCCGTATCTCACCTAGTTACGCAACACATCGAAGCCTTTTGTCTCCAGTTATTGCATCTAGCATGTGCAGATGGCAACATCTGGGGCTGAGGAGTTGTCTTAGGAGTCCCATGAGTGTGTCCTGAGTACTGTTAAGTGAAAACTACTGTTTATAACAAAGTCAGATAATTGTAACCTGTGTGCTAAAGCTAGGGGGTAAGTTGTCTGGAGCTTGAAGAAGCTTTTGAAGGAGAGGGCATGCTTTGATTGAATTTATCACTTCCCTGTGTGGCTCCTTTCCTGCAGGGTCACATGGGGAGACTCCCTTTATCAGCATTCCCTTTTCGCTCACTCTCCTTTCAAATAAATTCATATTTTTACTCCTGTCCACTCTTGGATCAGAGGGATCTTTCTTCAAGGCACCCTTCCTATTGTCCCAGTGCTAAAGTTTGAGATCTCTTAAAAAACAATATTTAACAGTTACAGCTACTTTATACTCAACTTTAATTCATTATGCCCAAACTTCACATTTTTAAAAACATCCTCTGCATGGATCTTTTCTCTTGAGCCTTATTGTAAATCTGACTAAGAGCAGGTAACAATATCCATGCCATACTTTAACTTCTGTATTGTCTTAAAATTTCTCTGCCAAACAAATAGTATAATTCAAAAATACAGTCTCATTTATTATTTGGGGACATGGGTGGATAATAGCCAGATTCTTGGACAGAATGTAATATGAACAAACTTCAATTTTTTTTTTTTTGGTTTTTTTGAGACAGGGTTTCTCTGTGTAGTTTTACACCTTTCCTGGAACTCACTCTGTAGCCCAGGCTGGCCTCGAACTCACAGAGATCCGCCTGGCTCTGCCTCCCTGGTGCTGGGATTAAAGGCGTGCGCCACCACCGCCAGGGTGAACTTTAATTTTTGACAGAGTCTGTTCCATTCTGAACAAAAATACAAATAGAAGCACATTAATTTCTAATTTTTATCAGCATGAAATTCTGGTCTTCTAGACTCCCACCAGAATGGCCCAATGCTTATAATATTCTGAGCTTCTGTAGCCTACACTTCCAACCTCTCTTGCATTCTCCCACAAAGTACTTTCAAATGGCTAGGATTATCACAGCAACAACCTTATTCTTGGTACTAGTTTTCTATGTTAGTTAATTTTGTGTTTACTGTGATGGAAATACCTGACAGAAATGACCCAGGAGAGAAAGGGTCTATTCTGGCTTACAGTTTTAGAGAGATTTCAGCTTGCAATGGCAGGGAAGGCAGATGGAGTTCCTAGAGGAAGCTTGTGACAGTGAACGCTTATGTAGAATGTACTAGGGAGCAGGGCGATTGGGCTGGACATGCTACCCAGAAGGCATGGCTTTTTCTCTTCTTGGCTTTATACTCTCTCCACTGTCCATAAGAATTAAGTCATGAAAATTGAGAAGTAAACTGGGGAGATTCCTGAGCCTTAGGTGCCCTCTCTCCAAAGCAGAGCCTGAGACAAAGACTTTCCGATTGTTGCTTCTTAAGGGACATGATCCTAGGGTAGAGGAGCAGAGCACTGGGAAAATGAATAAAGAACATAGTAAAGACCTACCCAAGGTGCTGCTTTGAGCTGCTTATGGTCCTGTGCAACTGTGCCTCAATGTTACTTCTAGATATTGAAAAAGAGAGTTGTAGCATGAATCTTAAAAGTTCTTATTAATAAAATGAAACCTGAGCCAGGTATTGGGGTGAACGCTGGAAGATCAGAGAGACAGAACAGGCCACAGCTACCTCACCTTACCAGTTCCTTAGCTGATCCTGTTTCCTCAGACTGGAAGCTTCTGAGTCCTCATCCACATGGATCTCAGCTGAACTGTTGCTCAAAAGCCTAAAAGCTTAACCAGCCAAAAGCTTCTAGTTTCTGGTCTCCATGCCTTATATATCTTTCTGTTTTTGCCATCACTCCCTGGGATTAAAGGCGTGTGTCACCATGCCTGGCTTTTTCCAATGTGGCCTTGAACTCACAGAGATACAGAGGGATTTCTGCCTCTGGCATGCTAGGATTAAAGGCGTGAGTGCCACCATTTTCTAGCCTCTGTATCTAGTGGCTGTTCTGTTCTCTGAACCCAGATAAGTTTATTAGGGTGCACAATATTTTGGGGAACACAATACCACCACAGAGAGTAGTAAACACTGCAGACCTACAAGAGTGGAATGTTTGTTAGCCACCATGGGGTCAGGTTTGTTAGGTGTGACTTCTGTCGGATGTAGGTGTGCCTATAAAGTGAATGGTTGCACTTTCTTGCAATGCCCCATAAGGCTGCAGGTGGAGCTCTGGTAGAAAGCAGGGGACAAGTTCTGTCAAGTGACAGGTGCATACCTCTGGCTGTTAAGGCACCAGTTGTAATAAGAAGGGGTGGACAAGGGGGCCAGGATGTGGGTGACTCAAGGTTCTGAAATAATGGTCTTCCCTGTTTTCCTCTTCCTTATGCGTGCATTTCATGAATATTAAAAAAAAAAGATTTTTGCTTTTCATCACATGTACAAGTTTGCGTGTAGGTGTGTGCATTTGAGTTCAGGTGCCCACAGATGCCAGAGATGTTGGATCCTCTGGAGCTGGAGTTGCAGGTAGTTGTGGGCCTCCCAATATTGGTGCTGGGAATTTAACTTGGGTTCTCTGCAAGAGCAGTACATGTTCTTAACCGCTTAGCCATCTCTCCAGCCCCACAATTCATGAATTTAACAAATCAGTGTAGTTTTTGTATTTTCAGAGTTACACAGACATTACTGAAATCAATTTCAGAACATTTTTATTACCCCCTCTCATGAAGTCCTATGCTCATCCACACCAAGCTCTAGGCAGAAATCACCTGCTTTCTGATTCTATTGATTTGCCGATTCTGGAACTCCTATAAAAATAGAATTACAAATATGCAATCAAATGTACGTTTAAGCAAGTCCATGTGCACTTATTGATTCATTGTCTGTGTCTGCTGTGGACTGGGTACTATGCTAGGCATGAGGAGATAAAACACTAAGAAAGGCCAGAGCGGATTATAGTCTGCAAAGAAACAACCCTGAGTGTTCTAACCATGAATGCTGAAATGCCCAGAAACAAAAACTTCCAAAGTCTAAAATTTCAAACATCTGAACATCCTCAAATTATAGCCCTGATTAAAATCACGATGGTGAAAAATCTAAAAGCTTGAGTCCCAAGAATAATACGTTTTAAAGCAGCAGAGGCAGCAGCAAAAAGAAAGATTCTTGGCAAAGGAGTGCCAAAAACACTGCTGTAAAATGGAGTCGTTTGTCTGTATCGACATTCCCTGCAGCCTCAAGGAGCCGGCAATGCTAGGACTGCCTTGAGAATAATTACACGTATGGGGTGAAAATAAGACGACATATCACTGCCCTGCTGTTCAACCACAGGTGTTGCCCCTTCCCAAGTATTTGGCTTGTACAGGAGCACATGCAGAAGGGACTCACTCCGTGTATCCCAAAGCAATAGGCGAAGCGTGGCCATAAGATGGGACCATTTCACATAAGAAACGCACGATGGTGTCTATCAATTCATAGCTCATTTCAAAACAGCCCCACACAGAAAATGAATGTGTGTGTTACCTAAGATAGACATATCCTAAAAGAGAAAACAACCCAACTGTTTATCAGATGTAAGACTACAAAATACTAGTAATGA
This sequence comes from Peromyscus attwateri, assembly GCA_902168425.1. Lineage (NCBI taxonomy): Eukaryota > Metazoa > Chordata > Mammalia > Rodentia > Cricetidae > Peromyscus > Peromyscus attwateri. The sequence goes on from CABHPP010145324.1 coordinate 11,486, forward strand.
TCACAACAGGCAGACAGCAGTTCTGGACTTCTGTTCAATTACCCATAGTCCACCCTTGTTGTTTTTCAGTGTCTAATTTTATTTCAAAGTTTTTTTTTCTTTTGAAAGTCTTTCCCTCTTTATTTTAAATCATCTAATTTTTTTTTTTGCACTTTACCATGAATTTCATCTTCATGCCGTTTAAAATAACTGGAAGTATAAATGATGTACCTACTCCTAGAGTTCTGATACACTTCTTGTTTCAAATTCGACTGGTTAAAATGCAGACTCACAAGGCTGACTCTGTCTATGTGCATTGTGCCTACATATAAAAATGTTGAAACTTCCTCAGTAGATGAAGAGACATACTATGATATATTTGCATTTGTAAAAGACAAAATTTCTCAAGCTCTAAGCAATTTGGGTGACTGCTATGGGGGGGGGGCGAGCCAATGTAGTATTTGATTGATTTTGTCAAAAACCTTATGTCATCCATCACTGTGCTACAATGATTCAAATTAGAAATCCGGGTGCCAGTCATAGTGACATGCATTTATTCATTTTGCTTTGTGACTCATTTAATTATGAATCAAGTTTGTCTTCTCATAGCTGTGATGCCCAGGAGACAGTTGTCTCTCTGCTGGAGGTAAAGAAAAGTAAATTTGTTCAGGATATATGGAGCATGGTATCAGAAGATGGCCCAGTTCTAAGCAACATCTAAAGTTGAGAAATAGGAAAAAAAGAGCCAGAAGAAGAGGCCGAGGAAAAAGTCCCTGGGCAAGCAGAAAGGAAACTAGAAGCATAAAGATATAGAAATCAAGGAGGGTGAGTGGGCATCTATGCCAAAATCTATAGTAAAGTTAAAAAAAATAACAGCAAGGAGCTTTTGAACGACATCAGTGATTTCCAAGTACCTTGCATTCTTTTGCATCTATATGTTAGCTTAGTACCTCATTTAACCCCCAAGAACATTATAAATGACATTTAAATAAAAATAGATCCTAACAAAAGCCCCTATTTGGGTGCTTGAACAAGTAAAAACAGCATACATGTAATCTACAACATGGTAGTAATAACATGTCTGTGAGACTGTGGTGTTTCATAAATGTTAAGAGCTTCAATCTTGAGCATGGAGACACTGATAAACATTAGAACGATTTATGTGGATAAGTAGGGTGTTGAACAAAGAAATTAATATAATTTGTGGTAGACATCTGAATTTTAGATTCAGAAGGTGAACATTTCAGATGTAAGAACATTTTAGGAAACAAAGGTGAATGTGTATGTCAGGTTCACAGGGGCCTAATGTAAAGAACTCCTCCTTGTTAAAACCCAAGTTTACAATCCCCAGTGTATGATCTGTATATAAAATTCAGATAGCTTCCAGAATGTCACCTTCTTCTGTGATGACATAGGGACCGTGGTGCTGTTTTCAACATTCCCACGAATGTCTATCCTAACGTAGGCGTTACGCCTGGCACTTGGTGTGTAGGAACTATTATTACAAAACAATATGGGGAGAGGCTATTATTTTGTCTATTCTTAGAGTAACTCTACGAAACCACTAAGCACTGTTCTTGGGTCAAGGTGTAAAAGAAACATTTTAAAACACACAGGCCTCCTCCACTCTCATGGATCTGTGGAGGGGTGCATGCTGGGAGAAAAGGAAGCGCTATGTAGCTGGAGCAGGAAATAAGGTTGAGGAGGTGGTAGGGAGCAGTGATGGTTGAGGTCACAAACTAAGTTACAGCTGCATCAGAGAGGGCCTTGGAGGCTGTGCTCAGATGTTGGACTTTGTTTTGAGTGAAAAGGGAGGCTATTCAAATATTTTCAAAGGCACAACGACTCACTCTGTAATCTCCCACTTTCTATATGGGTAGAAACGGACCTTGAAAAGGTGAAGGCAGAGACATGGAGTTTATGGCCTGAACCACCAGGGAGAGGCAAAGGGCCTTTGAGGGAGGTGGGAATGAATGCTGAGGACTGGCTGGGTCATGAATAAATCTGCAACAAGGAGGTAACAGAACTTACCAAAGGCCCGAGTATAGCATTTGAAAGGAGAGGACTCCAGGGAGGTTTCTTCTGAACGGAGTTTCCATTTTCTGAAATTAAAGAAGGTGGGGGTATCAGCAGGGGTCCAGGAGAAATAACCAAGAATCATGTAGAAAACATTAACCCAGAGCGAAACCAAATGATAGGCGTTGGACATACATTTGGATTTGGAAAGAAAGTGATCTGAAAAAAAATTACATCTGAGAGAAATCTACCTTTACATGATTTTAAATTGGAGGAAAACAGTACTGTGTAAAACATATTATTAATTAGAGTGATAACCAAAACTAATACAGTTGATTATAGCACTAATGATTAAGTCATATTAACTTGATAAGGAAATTCTAACTTAAGATAATGAGAGTAAGTTCCATTAAATTACTAAGGAAAACACAGTAATTTTGATAACACTAAGGCAGTAATTGGAAGCTTTCAAACAGCTAGAGAGTTGTGATCATCAATATAAAAGCCCTACTTTGGAGTTGTGGGAATGCAAATTGTGCCAAAACCTCTGATAATGAGTTGCATCTCACAACTACCTGTAATTAAATCATACAGTGCAGCTCTGTAAGTGAATAAACTAATAGAATATTTTACCTTCTTGGTGCAGATCACATGGTCAAACCAGGTAACTTTGGCCTGGAGGAGTCAAGATCCTATCCATACTAGCTCATCCGGTAGCAAGTTCACAGTCCCTTTTCAAAGGGACTGAGAAAAAGAAAAGCTGAGAGGAGCACACGGTGACTTCATTTATAAGTTACTCGATTTTTACAATCTTGACAGAAATGCAGGGTTTCAGTGATGGCTGTGAATGGGAGAGAAGGCAAGAGTCTACTGAGCAAGGGACCTTGATCGAATCAAATACACCGTGATCTGGTGTATTCTTTGCACGGCTGATAAGCAGTGCCGCCAGCCTTCCATCCCAGTGATCTCAGTTTATAAAGAGCACTCTTGTGTCTTTAAAGTTGTTTGTTATTGTGCAAAGCAAGTAGCAAACCGCCAAAGGCTCCAAGGAGCAGGAGACTCCTAAGGAAATCCCTGCGCCTTTGTGTCTGAACTCCATGGTGGTCGTGACCTTCACGAGGCAGCTGTCTTTGTTTGCTTTGTTTCCATCTCTCTGTGGTAAACAGTCTTCCGGTTTACAGCTGCTCATGAGCAATTATTGTGTTTCTGAGCAGGAGTGTTGTCCCAGTCTCTATAATTGGTGACACCATGACAATGTCATGCGGTTTGGGTCTTGTCTGTTATATTGCTTCTTTCGTCCTCTGTGGAGGGTTATTGCTTCCAAGCCTTCTCATGATATTCTTTTTTGTTATTATTTCTTAAAGTTTAATTTGAATATAATTACATCATTTTCTTCCTCTCTCCTTTCTCGAACACCTCCCACGTTCCCTTCTCAGATTCACAGCCTCTTTTTTGTTGTTGTTGTTCATTCTTGAAATTGTAATTTATGGGCAACATTTTTCCCTTCCCTTTCCTCCCTCCAGACCCTCCCATATTCTCTTCCCTATTCTCTTCCAAATTCATGGCCTCTTTTTTCGTTAATTGTTATTTAAACACATATATGCATTTGTACACACACACACACACACACACACACATTACATCACTAAATATAACCTATTGAGTCATACCATGTTACTTGCATATGTTTTTTCAGAGCTGGCCATTTGGCACTGGACAGCCGATTGGTGTGTTCTTCCCTGGGGAGGACTACCAATCCTGCTCCCAACTTTACTCAGTTGCATAGCCTCTTTAATATATATATATATATATAATATATACATATATATAAAATATATATTTATATTTATATCTCCAACCTGCTGAGTTCCGTTAGTGTTGTTTGTATATACATTTTCAGGACTAACCACTTGGATAACCATTTAGGGGGTTCACCACTGGGGAAAACCAGTTCTCCCTCTCTCAGCAGTTTTTAATTTCCTGTAGCTCTCCGCCGCCGCCGAAGGCTGAGGCCCTGTAAAATTGTCCTGGTCTATGTTGGCATGCCAACTGGTGTTATCACTATTTAGGCCTTGTCAGGCAGCTCTGACTCCTCATCCAAGAAGCCTCTTTTTGCAGCAGACAGAGACCATGACAGAAAGCCATAACTGGTCAACATGTGGGGAACACCTGACAGGGGCTGCTCAGCTGCAATGGATACATCTTCAACACAACCGAGGCTCAGGGGGCATCTTGGAAGAGGAGGCAAAATGATTGTAAGCACCAGAGAGGAACCAGGGAATTTGCTGTGAGATTGTGTGCTAGGGAAGCCACACCCATGAGATTTTAATTACTTTTAATGATATTGTTAATCTCATGTCTGAAAACAATTCCTGATGACAGTGATGAGTTTGATCGGGGGCATCCCATGCAGATGCTTGGCAGGTGGGAAAAAAGCAACTACAGTTACCCAAGGCAAACAGAAGGGTCACTGGAGGCTTTTCCATTTGAAAGGGAAAAAGTAATTCTCCAGGTTCATCTTGCTCCAAGTGTTAATGTCGAGAAAGAGCATCAGTGATCTAGGAAGGTGGCCATGTAGAAGGAAATGCATTTGGAACTTATAACTGGCTTACCATGTAGTCTCTTAGACAAGGACACCATGACTAGCTATAGATTTGTAGGTAATTTTTTTATGTGCATACCTGTTTATGTAGTATGTATGTGTGCCTGCATGTTTGCCTGCGTGGGTGCATGATTATGTATGTTGGTGCATACTCACATGTATGCATATGTGTGGAAGCCTCATTGATCACTTACTATCTTCCATATTGAGATAAGAACTCATGTTAAACTCTGCCTACTGTTTGGGTTAGTCTGGCTAGCCAGCTTGCTGAGGGCGTCCCCTGTCTCCATTTATGCGGTGGGATCACATGCTTTATCACTACACAAAATGAGCATAGGAGTTAGAAGAAAGACTAGATATCCGAGGAAATGAACTAAATTCCTTTGATGTTTGGAGGTCAGGAGAATGAAAAGGAAACAGAAAGAAGATCAGTGTTAGAGGATAAAAACAGTGTCCTGAGGTCACTTCCTGTTTCAAAGGAAGGATCTGGTCAGTAGTGATAGATCTGCTCAGTAGAGGAGAAGAGGGACCCTGAGAAATGACAGGTGAATAGGGTAAGTCATGTCAGGATCACTGATGATCTCTATGAGGGCTGTATTGGGGAGAGAAGCAGGGGATAAAATTCCAGTTATAATAGGCTCAAGAGAGAACAAATCAGAACTTTTAGACAGACAACTATTTCAAGGAATTTCTCTGTAAGGAAAATGAGTGAAATAAGGAGGATTGATGCAGGAGACAAACTGTGTGTTTATGTTAATGGAAAGAGCTAACAGAGGCAGGAGCTAGACTGAACTAAAGAAGTTATGTTAGAAGTTACGAGAAATATGTGGTGATAAATGACAAGATAGAACTTTAAAAGACAGTGGGTGAATTTTCAGTTTAATGTGGGCAGCAGGAAGTCTTATAGATTTTTCCAATAATTCTATGTATTCATAGTTGAATTCATTGAACTGGCTAATAAGCATTATTCCTTTTGATAATCTGTCTCCTTAATAGAAAGGATAAAAAGTTTATATTGTAAATAGCTCAATCTTACGTTGACTTATAATGTTCTATATAGCTGATTTTTTTTTCTCTTTGGGGTCCCACCACCCAGCTCCCAAATAAATACTCTGAGACTTATTCTTACTTATGAATGCCCAGCCTTAGGTTGGTTGGTTTCTAGCCAGCTTTTCTGACTTAAATTATCCTGTGTCTCTTTAACTACATTTTGCCCCTGGACTTTCTACCTTTCTTTATTCTATATGTCCTTTTTCCTTCTTACTCCATGCTGGCTGTGTGACTGTGTGGCTGTGTGGCTGTGTGGCTGTGTGGCCGTGTGGCCGTGTGGCTGTGTGGCCGTGTGGCCGTGTGGCCGTGTGGCCGTGTGGCCGTGTGGCTGTGAGGCTGGCCCCTGGCGTCCTCATCTCGTTCTCCTTTTCTCACACCTCCCTTGCTCTCTAGATTTCTCCTCCTATTTATTCTCCCTGTCTGCCAGCCCTGTCTATTCCTCTCCTGCCTAGCTATTGGCCACTCAGCTCTTTGTTAGACCAATCAGGTGTTTTAGGCAGCAAAGCAACACAGCTTTACGGAGTTAAACAAATGCAACATAAAAGAATGCAGCACATCTTTGCATCATTAAACAAATGTTGCACAGCATAAACGAATGTAATGCACCTTAGAATAACACCCCACCACAGTTCTACATAGCAGTTACTTTTAAAGGCTAACTTACTTGATCCTAACAATTCCAGAATGCAGATGCTGGAGACGGCCATCATTTATGGGGCCGGAAACTGAATCCCAGAGATTAAACAGCTGTCTTAAACAAGAGCTGTAAGTGGTCAAGTTCAACTCAGAGAGTCTGATTCTGGAATCGGGCACAGACTACCTTGTTCTACTGTCCCTTTTACTTTATCGTCCAGTAAATTATAAATTATCTTTAATTTCACGTACATTTATTTTCTGGGGGGCTTAAAGCCACTTTTGCTTTTACCTAAATATTCTGCCTCTCCATTTCCCTCAAGCCAACAAATTATGTTTCACTTGTTAGCACTTACATAGTATACTTACCATGTATAATTTATATCATATGCATGCATATCTCTCTCTCTTTTCTAATCCCTTCCTCCCCTACCTTCTCATGGTAATGATCAAGTACAGAATCAAACTATTACCAAAACCATCTACCAAAATTAGATAATAATAGTAATAGTTTCTTCATAATTGCACAGTGCTTTATTGTTTGGTAATCATCACTACGTAAACAATTCCACTCAACATTCACAACAGTTCTCTGAATTAAACACTGCCCTTTAAAAAAATGAAAAATCAAGGACTGATGGAAACGGGTATAGTACTTAGATCAGAGTATACACTGAAATTAACAGCCAAAGAAAAGAAATGAATGAGCCAACAGCTCATAGAGTTTGAGAGAAGAAAGCATTAACTACCACCTTGGTAGTTCAAGGATTTCTCATTATACTATAGCTGTTTTGAGTTTTGAATTCTTATTTTTAATTAAAATCCTTTGTCTTCTAAGTACTAGCAGTTAAAAATAAAATCCAAGTGGTGAAATGGAATGTCTTACTGTACCCCAAATGTGGAACTATCTAGTTTTACATGGAGAGCAGCAGTGGTGCCACACGTAGCTAACTATTCTTGGGCACAATATTGAACTAATAGTTCAGCAGATGTCTGCTGCAGACTGAATTGTAGGGAGCACTGTTTTTGAGGGAAAAATAGATGAAGGAAGGATGATCCAATTACTAAAATCATTGAAATAATAAGAGTGGGTACACATTTAAGGCATACTCGTTGAACTCTTCAGCTTCAGTCATTGGTATCTTTTCCTCTCTATTCCTCTGTTCACCAATTTCTAGGAGGCTGTGAGGGCAATATGCTTTACGACATCCTATTCTGGAGCATTTTTATACATTTTCTGTAGAAGATTAGAAGCCTGCCAGATGCCGCTCTTGGATTATGTCTTGTCTGGGTGTGGGGAAAGACATTACCAGCTCCGTAATATCTCTTTTAACACAAGCTTCTCATCACCTCCAGCTCCACCCATCCGAGAAGCAGGGAGAGGAGTGAACCAGGAGGGCGTCAATAAGGGTGGAGGAGAAGGATTTGTAAAACGGTTATAGCACAGGAAGCCCGTGTGTTTTATGTCCCTTGCCAGCCAGAAGTGATTCTACAGAAACAGCTGGGTGCTTGTCACAGTCATACAGTTGTAAATGTTATGCTGTGTGTGTGTGGTGAGTGACATCGGGAAGCTAATGGGAGGATCCAGCTTTTCACAGGAGTCTTTGTCTGGGAGGAGGAGGAGGAGAAGGGATAGACTCATTTTTTTTTTTTCTGCACAAGGGAGGTGTTACTTTTGATCGTGTGCAAGGGCAGCTGAGCCTTCTACCTTGGTGGGCGACACCAGCGACTTATTTTATAGTTCCCTGTTGATGCATGGTGTCTGGGGCACAGCCCTGAGCATGAACTTCCATCCAACTCAAGCTGGCGGAGCAGCTTAAACAAGTGTGATCAAATCAGCACACTATTAACAAAGTTTTATTCATTTGTTTTTTTTTTCTTTCTGGCTAAAGCCACCTGTGTTCTGTGCGCTGTAAGAGGGATTCAAGAAACTGAAAATGTATTTGTGTTTGAGGGGAAAAAAAAATTGGATCTGTCCACTGGTGCTGCTGCCTCTGTGTTGAGGCAGGATTGTTTCTGTTGAAACAAGGATGAAAGTTTTATTCCTAAGGGTCAAAATGTCTTCTCAGCTTGTGTGACTTCAATGAAGAATCCAGACTATCACACCCCCAGCACTCGGAAGAGAGGCCTGGCTTGCACAGGCTGCCTCTTGACCAGTTGAGTTTGTAATGGCAATGGCAGCTTACAAGAATGTTCAGGACAGGCGGCTCTAACTGTGCAATAAGAATGGCGTCACCTCTGCGTTCCATTGCTGGGGGTAGGTTACATCAGCAGGTTCTTACACATCTTAGCTAAAACCTCAGTTTTTCTATACAGTGTATTTTTGTCCCACAATTTTGTATCCTGAGATCTGATCAGAACTGAAATTGCTTTTCAAAGACAACTTTTAAATTAAAATTGCAGTATGTACTACAGTTACAGTCCTGCAGACTTGCAGAATAAATGGACTAAAGTGAAAACATGGCCTCGCCTCCTCTTCTTTTTTTAGGGGGGAGAGGGAGCTTTTGAGATAGGGTGTCTCTGTGTAACAGCCCTGGCTTTCCTGGAACTCACTCTGTAGACCAGACTGGCCTCTAACTCACAGAGCTCTGTCTGCTTCTGCCTCCCAAGTGCTGGGATTAAAGAAGTGTGGGCCACACCACTCTGCTTCTCCAGGAGTCATGCAAAGTGTCACTGGACAAATGCTTGCTGTGGGTTATCACTGGCAGAATTGACCTCTTCTTATGAATTCACATACTTCTTTGGATTGTGTTGTTTCCAAAATGATTCTTGACTGGTCTTAACTGTTTGAAATTAGCTATTTTATGTGTTAATATTATAAAACATTTTCTCCCCGATTATAAATTTTGGAGCACTTGGAATGTATTTAGACAGTTTTACGGTCTATAGCTTGAAATGCCTCACATTATGTGAGGGAGTGGGGAGGGCAGAGATTATTAATGAAAACTAAACCAACAGAAGATGTTTCTCTAAGCAGTTACTTCATGAGAAAGGGATCCTCCCCCTGAGACCCGTGAAGCAAGGTTCTGAGTTCTATGTGTAGCTCAGGATTAGGCCAAGAGGTGTGTCCTGACAGCCCTACAAAAGGGGACCAGATCAGGACAAGCCTCCTCCTGGCTGTATTCCATGGTGTCTGTTGGAAGTGCCAATTCATCTATAGAAGAACACTAATTGAACACTAATTCATTGTGGTGATGATTTATAATCTTTGACTTATTTTATATGATTTAAGCCTTAGGGAAATTCATTGATTTTAATTTGCTTCAACAAACATTTGTCTCGAGTCTCCATTTAAGTTGGCAGTTTACAGGAACAGCAGATTTTTCTCCTGGGAATTTAGAGTCTGCTCCACGGTGGGGCAACATTTCTGTGTATAGCCACTCCCTTCCTTCTACTAAAAAGACCTTCTATAAGATATTACATTATTATTTTATTTACCAGCTCTGCCAACTTATTTGACATGGAGGGAAACCTGAATAATTGAAGGGCTTTTAGGTCATAGCTCATTATTGGTTTAGACATCATCATATTCTCGGAAGTACAGAACCCAGCAGGTCAACCATTGTTCAGATGCAGATTTGTGTGGACTGGTATAAGGTGAATTTACTTTGGACAGGGCAAAACACAAAGTATTTTGTCCAATAATGACATATACACCCAGAGAGAAGTATACTGGTATATTTGCTCAGTGATGAGCTGGCCAGAACAATTTCTTTCTTTGTCCTGGACCTTGATGGATTACTGGCTTGGAAAGCAGGCAGAGATGTATAGCTACAGTACTCATTCTAACAGAAACTAGAGAGCCTTCTGCTCACCCCCTTTGGCTTTTTAATTCAGCTAAGTGTAAAGAGGATGCTGCAAGGAAACACATTATGATTTATGAGTGTGGAGCCCGCTGCCCTAACAGGATTCTTAGGACTGCTACAAGCATGTTTGCTCTGAATTCTGAAAAGGAATAAGAGAGATGTTTCCTCTCCAAGCTTAGGATACCGAATACTTAAAATTAGAGAAAAAAAATACTGCTTTTAATTATTTTGTTTGTATTTGGAGGAGGGGTGTGTTACATATGATAAGAAGAAATAACTTGTATGTTTTTTTATTGCAAATAATTCTGTAAGATGTGGCCTCTTGGGGCTCATTGTCTTGACTAAGATATCCACTCGCAAATGATGGCTTTAGCCATGAAGAGAGTGAGTCTCCCACATAGAAAACTATTCTCTCCTCTCTGGTTCTCACTCTGTCAAAGCCTGTGTATAATCATATTCTATGCCGTTATTAAAATTTTAATTATTCTTGTTTTCAAACACCTATACACATACTTTTCATAATATCTTTATCTTTATTTGATAGAAATAATAAAAAAGGCAAGGTGAGTTTTGTATTAAAGAAATAAGTGATTTTTTTAGATCCAATTGTCATTAGGTGGTAGACCTTTCAAGTTTAAAATTTCTAGAACTTCAATCACTTGGCCGGGTGATTGGCTGATACTGTCATTCTCCTTGAACTTTAAAAATATTTGATTTTTACAGTTAGCATCCAGACTGAGAGTCTTCACGACGGCATTCTCTCTCATGTATGTCAGTACACTTCGATCTCATTTCTCTCTCTCCAGTTGCACTCCTTGTCCTCCGTACCCTCTTTCTGGTCCTCTTCCTTCTCTGCAGCATCTCCCCTTCTGTTTACATGTCACATGAATTCTGTTCCCCCTTTCCCTCCCTGAAGACCTCTTCTTCCTCCCTGTAGTGTCTGCTTCCCTCCCCCTCCCTCTCTCTCTCTCTCTCACACACACACACACACACACACACATTTAGATTCTGCACATAAGAAGAGACATGTGATATTTATCTTGTTGAGCCTGGTTTATTTTGGTTAATACTCTTTAAATAGGAAGCACACCAAACACGAAGCTAAAGATTGTGTGTCACAGGGTCTCTAAGTGGCTGTTTACTTGGGCATCATTAGGGGTAGCTATGCCATATTATGATGAAAGGGAGATCCAGGGGTTCTGGGTATGAGAGTGAGTTAGGTGAGCAGGTTGAAGAACACAGAATGGTCCAGTATTTTGCTCACTAATGCATGCTTCACTCAAAGACTAAACATAACTAAAATGCATGCTGATCCATATTTCACATCTAAATAGAGTAGTCAAAATAATTTTACAGATAATAACACAACTTATGACTATTAAAAAAAGGATAGTCTCATTTGGCATTTGAGAGAAAACATAATTCATTGGAAATAAGTATGACTGAATTCTTTATTTTCACTTCCAAGTAGTAATAAAAAGAAAGTGTTCTTATAAAGTTTGGGAAAGCAAGACAACTCAAGAGGTGATTTGTTGTTTTTTCAAGTTTGTATTTCAGTCCTGCGTGCTAACTCTGTGTCCCTAAATAGGGGGAGATTGTTGTTCACAAGTAGAAAGCAGGACTGTGACATCTAGTTTCCCAGAGATCATTTCAGCTGGCTCTAACCGCTAATAACCACATAGCATCCAGAACACTGCATAATAAATTCCCTCTTAACATACTATAGCAAACCATTATTGTTTTGTGTTCTTGAGAAGCTTAAGACTAGATGTCTCCATGGCATCAGGCTTCCCCTTTTGTCAGTATTGGGATGAAGCACAGCCAGGGCAAAATAAGCTGTGCTGAAATTATTTGCAAAATGTTTCGATTCATCCTGGGTTTGTCCATACTTAGGCCACATCACACAACTGAAAATGATCCCAACATCCCTCCCAAGTGTCGAGTCTCTGGTTCTCAGAGCAGGGACAGGTCTGGCTGGCTGATTGATTGGCTTCTTTGGTGTCAGGCAGCATGGCCTGTCAACAGGAATGAAGTGAGACTTTGAGAGAGGAAATTGCGTCATCAGCTCAACTTCACATTCAAAGCAACTTTCACTTCCTCCTGCTTTCGTGATTAGATTCTAGGACGGTGTTTAAAAACTCAGTTCCGCCGGGCGGTGGTGGCGCACGCCTTTAATCCCAGCACTCGGGAGGCAGAGGCAGGCGGATCTCTGTGAGTTCGAGGCCAGCCTGGTCTCCCAAGCGAGTTCCAGGAAAGGCGCAAAGCTACACAGAGAAACCCTGTCTCGAAAAACCAAAAAAAAAAAAACTCAGTTCCTTGCCCTTTCCTTTAGTTTAGTCTAGGGGTCTGGCGTACAATACAAAGGAGGCTGTTTATTCTATCCCAGTGCGCGTGTGTGTGTGTGTGTGTGTGTGTGTGTGTGTGTGTGTGTGTATGCGCGTGTGCGTGTGCATGCAGCTTTGTTTCCTAACGGGTTCCCTGGAAGAACACCATCGCAGTTCTAATAAGGCTTGGTAGAAAAGGAAGATGGAGACTTCGCAGAGGTGAGTCACACAATCCCAGAAACGCCGCCAGGTGTCAGTGGCTGTACTCAGTACACTGTGCAAGTGGTTGTGTGCATGTGTGAATATATACATACTGATGAAATTATCACGGGGATACTTTACTGAAAATGTAAAAACCACCCCATATGCAAAATATAATTGTGTAAGTGCCCTTTAAAATAATGCAATAATAAATAATAATAAATAAGATAAAAAACAATGTGGGGCTGGATAGATGGCCCAGCAGTTAAGACCATTTGTTGTTCTTGCAGAAGACCAAGGTTCGGATCTCAGCACCCACATGGTGGCTTACAACCATCTGTAACTTCAGTTCCAGGCTATCCAAGGTCTTCTTTTGAGCTCTGTGGGCACCAGGCATGCATGTTGTATACACATGAATGCATACATACAGCTAAAATACTCATACAAATAAGATAAATAAATCTAAAATAATGTAAGTCTTTTGAAGCATCCTAATGGCTACTTCATCATCTGTGGCCTCTAATCTGAAGGGATCTCTTAAAAAATCCACAAAGTCTTCCAAGATCCGTGATGGAAAGGAACAACTTACTCCACCTTTGTAGTCAGTGTCTTCCCACGGCTGTGGCTGAACCATCAAATATTATCCTCTGCAGACTGTGGTCCATGGTGGAGGTGGGGAAGAGCATGTGTCAGGAGGTCTGAGCTCTGCTGCAAACTGTTTTTAGGAGCGTCGGCTCCACGTGGGTAGAGACAGAACTCCCTTGTTCTTTAGTCTATCTTCAGCATCCATTGTAATCTAAATTAGATTGTCCCATAAATACTTGAGTGTATTCTTTGTACCAGGTACCACTCTAGATGCCGAGGATAAAAGAATGCACAAAACAGACAGAATTCTTGCATTGACAGTATTTATATTCTTTCCTATTTTTTTTTCTTCTTTTTCCGGAGCTGAGGACCGAACCCAGGGCCTTGAGCTTGCTAGGCAAGCGCTTTACCACTGAGCTAAACCCCCAACCCGACAGTATTTATATTCTAGTGGGGAGATAGATGTGATGAATGTGTGGAAGAATAATATAGCATAGTTAGAAGATAGGAGTTGATGTTCTCTCTCTCTCTCTCTCTCTCTCTCTCTCTCTCTCTCTCTCTCTGTGTGTGTGTGTCCTCCCATAGGAGGCCCAGTCCTACTTAAGGAGTAGGCTACGTGTTCCTGCCAAGTTAACACATGGGCAAGGCCTGAAAGAAGGTGAGTGAGTGAGTTATGTGGATATAAGGGCTGGAGAGGGTCCAGGGCAGAGACTCTGGCATCCACGATACAGTCACAGAACAGCACAGTGATACATATAAACAGATGAAGGTGAGTTGATCCTGAAATCACAGAGGCATGAGCATCAGGACATTGAGGACATTAGCCTCCTCTGGTTTAGTGGCACTTCTATGCTCATTTATAGCCTCTGAGAAGGATGGGCAGGGGATTTCTATTCATAACGTACAGGCTGCAGATCAGTCTCTAGACTGGTGATTGATTAATAGCTGTAGGGTCCAGGACCCAGAGTTCCGCCCTTTCCAGTTCTTATTATTTGGTGATAACAGTGACATGCTTCCTGGGCTAGAGTCAGTGGTGACCAAGATGGACACTTCTGCGTGTTCATAGCTGGGAAGGAGTCACTTTGAATCCCATAGGTAAGAGTGGGAAATTTATGGGAGATGTAGCTGATTATGAAGGAAATAAGAACATTCCCTAGGAAATTCTAGAATTGTCTAACTTTTTAAAGATAATCTTCACAGTAATCTATTCCTTTTTGAAGTCTGAACCTTTTAAAATTGTCCTTTTAGCTCCTACTCAACCTAAATTTCATCCCAGCTGTTGATGCTTTCTGAAATAAACCTTTCTTCTTCTTCTTCTTTTTTAAAAAATAAAAAAAACCCTAAATTTGAGTAGAATTTGGATCCATGGGGGGTAGGACAGAGAGTTAAAGAATCTTAAATATATGAAAAGCACTGGGTGATGGTTTTTAAGAAAAGCATCCATGCTTTGTCCTACTTGCTGGTGAGAGCAGTTGTTCTGGAAAGCAAGCTGGCAGCATTTAATGTGTGTGTTCCACAGCCCCTCACGTCAGGCCTGGGCACTTACTGCAGGAAACTCACAAAGGTGAAGGAACGTGTCTAATGACGATCTCTCATCCTCTTGTTTAGATGCTTATGGAGGGATTCCTGGAGACTAGAAGGTAACAAAATATCTAAAATGGGGCAGAGAAAGTATGTGTGGGATGTGCATGTTTAACAAGACATACGGAAAAGCCACAAACTAGACATAAATAAAGTAGCGTGGATAGCCTTTAGGAATGTGGACAGATGTTAAGAATCTGACCCAAAATTAAAAGAGCCAGTAGGAGAAAAATAGAAATAACATGCACATCAAGGACTCTGCTGTTTATCTGTCTAAGCTGATTCATATACACCTAATGTTTCTAAAGAGGTGGGAATGTTTAAGGATATGGGACTTGAAATGTACAGAGTGGATTTTTGGCCTGTGGGATAAAAGGAGATCAGAAACAAGCTGGACAGGAAGTGGAAGCAAGAGAGATTTTTTAATGATGGAGTGTTGGGATAAGAAGAATGAGATCTTGGCACTCAGGATTCAAACAACAAGGAAAGCAAATATTCCTTTTGGAGCCCATTATGCAGTGGCTCCAGGGGTGCCATCAGAGGGGAAGGCATACCAAAAGAAGGCATTCTGAACAAGTCATGAGCATGGAGTAAATTTTAAAAATCATTCATGCTGGAAACTACTTTTTCTGAGTAATCACTAACAATTGTATTTCTAGACAGTGTGGCATTTGAGTGTGCTCTCGCAGGATACAGGACTATGAAGCTCCCCTCCAGGGTTTGTGATGGGGAATGAACACTGCAGGATGGCAATTTTTGCTTTTGATTTCTTTGGAGGCTTCATTTAGGAGGCCCCTCCTCCAGTCTGGATGGTTGTGTTGGTCTTCTCTGTCTGGGCATCTTTATTGTGGTGACGGAGCCAGCTTGGGGCAGACGGCTGCCGTGTGTTCTTGCTTTACGTCGCCAATGTTCTTTCCCCTTGTGGCTGTTTTTATTTAGTTATTTAAAAAATTTCCCTCTCATTTCCTCTCCTATTTTTCAGTGTTTAGTCACTTCGTCTTGACTTCCCATTTCTTTGTAAATTCTGACGACATTTTCTTCATTTCCAATCCTTTGAGGGGCAGTGTATGAGTGAGTTGCAAGAACAGACTAGGTTTCTGCTTTCAGTCTCTCTGAGATCTGGCTTTACACACTTACTTGATTTGTGAAAGGAGTGGCTAGTATGGTAGATGCACCACTCCATCATTAAATACTATTTCTTCCTCCTCTATCTGAGATAACCTGAAACCTGTGACCAATAAGAAGTCCTTTGGTGGCTGCATTCCAAAGCTTTTTTTGAAAATCTCGGTCTTGTGTTTACCCAGTAAGGCTGTGATTCACATCACCGTACACCACTTCCACTTAGTTATTGCTTCCTCAAAGGATAATTACTATTTACCTAATTATGTAGTGAGTGCTATTCAGTGGTAGGGTAATTAAACAATGTACTGCACAATTACAAGGCAACTGTGGTATTTGGGGAAGTTTGAAGATAATTCATTTGAACAGGAATTCATTGGCTAGCAAAACAGGATGACATCAAGTTATCTGAAAGTAAGTGTCAAATGTCATTTGGTTTCACATGACAGCCTTGCTTCCCATACCAGAGAAACAAGTGCATTCTCCAATGACAATGGATTTGGCATGTTTTCTTGGGTAGCACAGGGCTACCTCTTGGTCTCTCTGATTGGGAGGTAGTTTCCAGTGTTTACTAGGATGTACTGATTATCTCTGTGTATGCCTAATTTGAGAAGCAATGCAAATGTATGCCAGGATCAGCCAGGGTGAGCAAGCCTACCTAGTGCTCATTTCTTACAGTTTCTCAGAGGCTGCTACACGGGCTACGGACATAACAGGGCCTGACAGGGCTTTGAAACAGGGAGAAGGCATTTGCCAAATTCCCGTTTCTAGGCTCTCATCCCTCAGAGATTCAAGTTCAATAAGTCCAAATCGGTGCATTGGAATCTGCATTTTATCCAGATATAGTCAGAGGTTCCTCAGGGGGAATTCAAGGCATCTTCAATTTTGAGAGGCTATGAAAACAACAAAGAAATCCAGGTCTCAGAGCTGGAAAGATGGATCAGTGGTTAAGAGCACTGGTTGCTCTTCCCAAGGACCTGAGTTTTTTTTTTTTTTTCAAAATCATGCATGAAAATTCACCCCAAATCCCAGAATACATTAACACTCTAGAGTTAATAAAGGAAAACAGGACTTTAGTCTGTCCCTGTCATGATGGAAATGCCTTATTATAACTCAGATTTTTGAGAAGAGTATTTTGCCTTTGGATTGGGTAACTAATGCATTCTATGGGGGCTTGACCTAAAATTTAGAATAGAGAGCTACCTAGTGGCATCATTTGGTCAAGTGATTGATTCCATTCAGCTTTACTGAGCTCTGATTGGCAAATATAAAACTGTGTATAGTTAAGGTAATACTGGGATGGTTTGATATTTGTACGCATTGTGAAATGATTTACAATCCAGTTAATGAAAATACTTTTTCTTGTGCTGAGAGCACTTGAGATTTAACCTCTTAGCCTCTTTCAGATGTAGAATACATTTTTTATGAACTCTACCCACCTTGCTGCAAAAATCATGCTCCAGAACTTAAAATATAAAATTTGTACTTTTTAGTCACTGTTCCAGGGAGGCTATGCACAGCTGGAATTGTACCTAACTCTGCATTTGGGGGTGGTGTAGGTATGTGTGCACCATATTCATTCTGACATTACTAACAGTCCCCAAATACAGGAGAAACCTGAGTGTTCTTTGGTAGACGAAGAGGTACAGAAATATGGATAATATAAATTTTGTGGATTTATAATTATAATGGATATTAATAGATATTATTCAGCCTTTAAAAAGGAAGCCCACCATTCTGATGACATGAGTGGTGTTGGAGGACAATGTAGGTAAAATAAGTTAGACCCAGAAAGAAGACTATGTCAGGATCTCCTTATATGTGGGATCTAAATTGTGCTAAGTGCATTTTAGAGCAGAAAGGTGGGGAGTGGAGTGACATAGGGGGACAAAGGTCAAAGGTACGCGATCAGACCTAGAGCATGAGTCAGTCTGTCTACTGTGTAGCATGAGCATTACAGTAAATAATACTCTATTGTGTACCAGAGGTTTGTAGAATCATTTTCATATTCTCTAAACACAAGAGGGGTAACTGAACTGATGGAGATCTTTGCCTAGACTATACCAACCGTCGCATCATGTAGTTGCACATCAAAACAGCATGTGATACACCTTGATTACATATGACAAAAATAAAAATTGGCTGGTTCATCTGACTTTGACCTAGGACTAACATTCATAGAAATCATCCCATAAATTATTTGCTGTGTAAATTCTTGCCACTACTTTAGTCTTAAACATAAGCATGGATTGTCAGTGCATGCCTAGCTGCTGTCTTAGAGGAACTGATAATAACCGAGGCTTTTGATAGATCCTAGTTTGTGTAGTACATGGGTGTTCCACAAAATGAAACTGCATTGTTTAGCAATCTGAATGCTAGTCTCCCTTCCCACCCACGATCCTCTGTGCTGTGGTGCTGTGGAATGTTCTGTATGTCAAATGTGTTGCTCTGATTGTTTAATAAATAAAATACTGTTTGGCCAGTAGCCAGGTAGGAAGCATAGGTGGAACAAGCAGAAAAGAAAATTTTGGGAAGTGGAAGGCTGAGGCAGAGAGACACTGCCAGCTGCCGCCATGACACGGAAGATGTGAGGTATTGGTAAGCCACGAGCCACGTGGCAAAGTAGAGATTAATAGAAATGGGTTAATTTAAGATAGAAGAAGTAGATAACAAGAAGCCTGCCACGGCCATACAGTTTGTAAGCAATATAAGTTTCTGTGTGTTTACTTGGTTGGGTCGGAGCGGCTGTGGGACTGGCGGGTGAGAGAGATTTGTCCTGACTGTGAGCCAGGCAGGACCAGAAAAACTCCAGCTACATCGTGGCCCCTGGAATTCATTGCTATGAGCGGAGTGGTACAAAAGATAGCTGTCCCTGAGTGCTGCTGCATGCAACAGTGTGAATTTCACTTTTAATTTGTCTTCCCATCTGACAGCGTATCTAATTATACTTTAGAAAACCCATTTTAAATGGTAGTTAAAACTTCCATGGAAATATATTTACATAAAAATGAAGATTAAATAAACACTTAAAAGTTATCTCACGGTGCCGTCTTAGTTCTCCCCTCCATTCTGCGGCATTTAAAGCATGATAGATATTTTGTTTACACTGGGATAATTTTCAGCAGGAGCAGAGTAGCCGGAAGCAACTGAGCAGAATGGGAGGGAGAGGGAAGAAGAAGCAATCCCTTCTTACCCTGAAATTGTCCAGCCACTTAGTATACACATTTGAGTCACTGGCAACTGTTTTCTACCATTAAAATTCTTTCTTTTAAATGTTTCTTAAATTTACACAATTGCTAAAAGTAGTGGTGCAGTAGAAGCATATTTTATTAATTGTATAGAGATTGAGAGGCTCAATTATACATCGTTAAGTGACAATAGATTATACTTCTCTTCCCTTTGTCTTCATCCTCTTCGGTCTCCTTCCCCAATTTTCAGCATTGTAGTTAACATAATACCTACTGCTCTACTTAGAGCAGTATTCTTTTCATATGACACAATGCATATTCTTCTTCTCTTTTGGAGAATTTTAACAAGATGTTTTTACTCTATCAGTGAAATTCTTTGCCCAGACCTCTAACAGTTTTAATTAGTATTACAAACCTTCCTCTAGTTTAAAGCATTGGTTCTCAAACTTGGCAGTACATTTGGAGTCTTAAAGAAAATTAGTGACTGG
The DNA here is from genome assembly GCA_902168425.1 of Peromyscus attwateri. Classification (NCBI taxonomy): domain Eukaryota; kingdom Metazoa; phylum Chordata; class Mammalia; order Rodentia; family Cricetidae; genus Peromyscus; species Peromyscus attwateri. The sequence goes on from CABHPP010145324.1 coordinate 31,058, forward strand.
CTCCCAGCCTCCACTATGTTAATAATTTAATCTTCCTGGTGTGTGGCTGGGCCCTGGGGGTTTGTAGCCCTCCTTCTGGGATTCTTACTTGCAGCAAGGCTTGCTTCCAGGGACTGAAGAGTTTCCTTTAGGGGCTCTGCATTAACACTGTGGCTTTCACCCTGTCTGCTCAATGGACTCATCTGGGGAACTTAAAAGAATGATGAGGTCTCCCAGGAAGTTGTAATTCGACTACTTCTGGATGGTGGCTTAGGATTTGGAATTTCTAAAAGATTCCATGTAATCCTAATGTGAAGAAAAGTTTGGGAACCACTAATGTTAACCTATAATTTTAGAAAACACCATGGAATAAATCTAACTAAGGAGGCAAAAGACATTTATATTAATAAGTTTGACACTGAAGAAAGAAATTGAAGTCACTAGAAAATGGAAAAATTTCCCCTCTTTCATGGATTAGCATAATTGATATTGTAAAATTGGTTATATTACTAAAAGTCTCTACACAGTCAATGCAGTTTCATCAAAATCCAATGACATGCTTCACCAACTGGAAAAGATTCCTGAAATTCATATTGTATTGCAAAAGCAAGTAGCCAGAACCAAACATTTCTAAGGAGGAAGTAATGCTGGAGACATCACAGTATCTGATCTAAAAGCATATCACAGTGCTGTTGTTACAAAAACATCACAGTGCTAGCTGGCACAAAGTCCAATGGCATGGAGCAGAGGATTCCCAGACAACCCGCAGAGCTCCAGCCAACCACGTTTGGACTAAGCTGTCAACAGCGTTCCCGGGAAGAAAGAAGCTCCCCTACAGATGGTGGTGGAAAAACTGGATACCAACATGTAGAAGAATAAAACTAGATCCAGATTCCTTGCTCTTCACAAAACTCGACTCAAAATGAATCGAAGACTCTAAGGTGGGCCAGGTGTGGAGACACATGCCTTTAATCCCAGCACTCAGGGAGACAGAGGCCCTCAGATCTCTGAGTTCAAGACCAGCCTGGTCTACATACCAAGCTCAAGGCTAGCCAAGGCTACATAATGAGATCTTGTCTCAACAAACAAACAAACAAACGAACAAAGAAGACTCTAAGGTAAGGCTTTGAAACTTCTAGAAGAAAACAGTACAAAGTAGGTTAAGATACAGACAATGGCAAGGATTTTCTGAAAAGGATGCCAGTTGTAAAATATTCTTAAGGGGTTACATGGCATTTAAATGCAGAACATCAAAGAAACAGCCACCAGAGTGAAGAGGCAGCCTACAGTGTGGGAAAAATTTTTGCTGACTATACACCAGACAAGGGACTAATATCTACAGAATATAAAGAACTGCAGAAATTGAACACTGAAGACATAAAACCATCCAATCAAATGAGCTAATAGATGGAATAAACAACCGTCAAAGAAAGAACTATGAATGGATAATAAATATTAGAAAAAGTGTTAACCATCCTTAGCCATCAGGGAAATGTGAATTAAAACTACTTTGGGTTCCATCTCATCCCAGCCAGAATGGTTCTAATGAAGAAAGCAGATGCCAGTCAGGGCCGGTGGGCTGTGGGTAAAGAGGAGCCCTTCCTTACACAGAGCTGGTGGGAATGCCAGCTATGAGGCCACTATGGAAGCCGATGTAGCAGTTCCTCCAACCACGGCAAACAGAACTGCCGTGCTACCAACAAGATTCGAAACGGGCATGCAACAGAGACAGATAATTGCACAACCATGTTTATTCCTGCACTTTTCAAACAGTTAAGAAATAGAACTGGCCTAGGTGTCCATTGGCAGATAAACGGAGGAAAAAAGTGATACATAGACACAATGAAATTTTCTTCAGGCATAAAGGGAAAACAAAATCATGACCCTTACAGGAAAGTGAATACAACTAGTGTCTTCATGTTACTGTTGCTGTGATGAAACACCATAACCAAACAAGCTAGGGAGGAGAGGGTTTATTTGGCTTATACTTCCACATCACTGTTCATCACTGAAGGAAGTCAGGGCAGGAACTTAAACAGGGTAGGAACCTGGAGGCAGGAGCTGATGCAAAGGCCATGGAGGGGTGCTGCTTACTGGCTTGCTTCCCCTGCTTGCTCAGCCTGCTTTCTTATAGAACCCAGACCACCTGTCTAGGGGTAGCCCCACCCCCAAGCTAATCATTTTATGATCCATATATATATGTATATAACATTTTAAAAAGTTATTGTGTGTGTGTATGTGTGTGTGTGTGTGTGTGTGTGTGTGTGTGTGTGTGTGCATGCAGATGTACCACGGTGTGTGTGGAGGTAAGAGGACAACTTGTGAAAATTAATTTGCTCTTTCTTCAGCTACGTGGGGCTCAGGAATTGAACTCTGGTTGTCAGCCTTGGTGATAAGCCCCCTTCCATGCTGAGCCATCTTGCCAGGTCCACATTCTAGTACCAACATTTGAATAGGTTATTTGATTAGCTGGAAAAAAAATCATTCCTAAAGCACGAGTTATTCAAGTTGGGTTATCAGTCTTTTGGGGAAGACAGATCCTGTATTTCCTAATCACAAATCTGAACTATTTGGCCGAATTGAGCCCATTTTAGTGATGTCCCCCAACCCTTACATCCTCCACCGCACTGAATAGCTTATTCTGTTGCCTGTCTGCCTCAAGCTCATGCTCTTTGTAATCTTCAGTCTCCAGGACTTTTTGTTCTTAGGTGCAAATCACTAGTGCTTTTTGACAAGCTGTTACTCTCTTCTTCCATTTCAGTCCCCCACCCACATCGTTTTCACAGTTCAGCAGAGTTTGTCGAGGAGAATGGATAAGGCAGACTCCTCTGAATTCCCAGTGAGGACTTGGGGTTCACATCTGTGCTTAAGGATGGTCTTTTTCAGCTGGGTGCATCTCTTAACTAACTGCCCTCTTCCTTATTTTCCATCCCTGTAGGGTAGGTAATATGGAGCCTTGGTCAGAACACGTGGCTCAGTACTGGATGTAACTTCTGTACCTGTGTTAAGTGCTCTTGCTATGAGAGCAATGAGTCCGAGCAGATTTGATTAGTGAGAGGCTTATCATTTTTCTGTCTACCTGACTCCTACCTGTCATTCAAGAGCCACGCTAACAGTTCCAATTTTTTAAAAAAATTGTTCATTGATTTCTCTTTCTCATGTGACGCTCCATGAGTATTCTGTATTGGTCCCCACTGTTATCTCGACTTCTACTCACTCCTAATTTAGTCTGGCTCTGTGCACTGTCCCCTCTTTTTGTTACATTTCCACTTTTAATTTCACTAATGACGTCATCGTCTGTCTCATTAATCAAGTGTTAGTTGTTAGATATTGGGATTTATTTTCTGCTCTACGAAATTCTTAGAGTAAAATTCAGACATACCCAGAAACACATTTTTTTGGGGGCGGGGGGCACGCTGTTGGGATTTTTTTCTGTATGCATCATGAACCTCTGAGGGTCACTTTCCATCTCTGTTTTGTTTGGAGTTTTCTTCTCAGTTCCCAAGGTGACCTTTGTGGGCAGGGTGTTCCTGGTGACACCTACCTGATGATGGATTTTTCCCTTTAGCTGTTTTCCAGTGACTCCTTTTTCCTGGCCTTTGGTGCATGTTGATTTTAGTCAATTACAGAAGAAATACTTCTTTGGTGATGTCATTTTCTTACATAAGAATTTAGTTTGTGTTTACTAAGTAGAGCCCTTTTGATTTTTGGCTTGGTCTGACATGTAATTCATAACAGTGTAATTTCTGATTAAAAAATTATTTTGGCCAAATGGATGCCCCAGTGAGTTTTTCTCTTTGTTTATTTAAATCTTGCTTACCCCTTAAAGCCGATACTTCTCTTATGACATTTAACAAATTTATTATTTTTTTCTTTTATGGACTTTATTCCTAACAAACCCAATATTAGAAGAACAAAACTTAACATTATTAAGAAAATTTGATCTTTATGTAAATTTATAGCTGTTAAGATATTTTAGAACTATTCATAGCCAGTTCTGTTTTTTATATATCTTTGTAATTAATATCATCAACAGTGATTTGATGATGTCTGCCAACAGTCACCATTTTCAACTGGATAACTGAATTACTTTTACTTCTTATCAACACAGTTAATCAATAATGTATATTATGAAATCATATAAAACCACGCAGAGTCCGAAGCACAGGCCTACTGTGCTATAATGTGTACAGAGGTCATCGTGAAAAGTCAAAGAAAACACTCTTTAGATGAGAGAACAGCGGTGAGGAGGAGAGAACATAGATAGTTTTCACGGAACATTGTTAGCGGGATTATAGATGATATACGAAGACAAAACAGTATGACATGAAGCTCATGAATGGGAACAAGAACTGTATATGGAAGAAGAAATAAAATTAGTATGGCATAGATGAAGTTGTTCAGTTTTCATTTCTTGAGTACCTCACCATCTTTACTGTCGTCTGGTGGAGTGGCTGATGTGACACAGTGACAGAGAAGGGATACGTTTCCAAAATGTTTTGCAGTTATAGTGTGGTGTGGTGATATTTGCTAAATGATTAATAATCTATCAAACTAACAAGAGACCTCATTAAGTTAAGGGTTATCACCAGGCCAGGAGCAAGGTTACGGAAGTGTGGGCTCTAGGCTGTTTGTGGCCTATTTGTAGGGTTCATTGCTTGTGTCTATTATGTGTGGGATAACTATAATCTTCCTTATTGGAGAGTGGAGGGCAATGGTGACTAGACCATCTTTGTCTTTTTTTCCAGTCATGCACAGGGCAGGAATTTCATGAATTCTGATTGTGAGTGCTCATCAGTTTGCTTTCTTCTGATATGTTTTCACTCAGTCCTCTGTCACTACTCTTAATTGATTTTCAAGTTCTGAACTGAAATGTTTGGTATTCCAAAGGAAGATGCTTCTAGGAACACTGTTTTGAATGGTTCACAGAATTGGTTCAACCTTCTCTTCAATTTCCTGCACTTCACATTATTACAGACGGAAGGAACAGTGTCAGGCTGCCAGGGCTTTTTTGATGGACTGCATGTGGTGTACCGAATGACTTCAATCAAACTGATAGAGTGAATGATAGGAGTATAGCTTGTCCTTAGAATCAAGTAATTTCGTCTGGAATGTTATGAATGGCTGAGATTTTCTTACCCTTTACATTTCAAATCTTGCATTTAGCGACTTTGTTTGTTTGCTTGAGGATCTCTTGGCATCGGGATGTTTGTCCCTAGAATGTGCCACTTATAAATAAGTCAAGGCCTTCTGGTCTTCTCTGAGCCCACTAGGCGTAGCACAGTACTTATATTTAGCAGGTAATTAATTAGTGCTTCTTGAGTGAATTAATTATTGCCTAGTTGCAGAAAAGCACAAATGTTGCTCTGAACACTTAACACAATAGAAAAAAAAAACATAGAAAAAATACTCCCAAATATCACCATGTCTCTGAAGCCTGGCCCATGAGAAAAAAAATCAACAGCCCATGTAATACAACCCCACAGTCCTTAATGTTTTTAATTTAGAGTAATTTTAAAATTTGCTTCTAATGCATGCATTTGACACAAGGTCACCTTGAGTGTTATTCTTCCTCACATAATTGTGTATATGTTAACTTTTACTTATACAGCAGAAGGTACACATAAACACATGTGCATGCACACATACATATTTGAAAGCTATTGTTTTGTTAACTAGTGAAACTAAGGAATTTCATATTCACGCTTGACATCTCCGATTTTAGTCCTATAGATGTGTAAGTGTGCAGTGTAAGGAAGCAGAAAGATAGAGGTTGCACTAGCAAAGCTGGAAGTGAGAGAAAATGGGCTCCCTGCCCAGTGCCCTTGAGATGGGGTTACATCATAGGAGGTACACTGGGTGTGGCTCTTTTTCACTTTAATTCCATGAATATTTATGGGACCTTCTTGTATGCTCAGCCACAGAATGGATACAGCAAATGATTTAGAGGATGGTTAATACCATCTCGAATCCATAAGGATTAAAACAAAGCCCAGAAATACTAGAAAATGACAAGTATTGGTGGGATGAGCAGCATGTGAAACTCTGTGATCTTCTCACTGCAGGAGGGACTGTAAAACAGTATACCCACTGTAGAAATGGTCTGGTCACTCCTCAGAATATCCAGGACATGGTTACCATATGTCCATCAATTCCAAACAGAGTCTTGAAGAGTTACTGTTACAACTCATGGTAATGGGTACCCGTTCACAAGAGCCAAATGGTGGAAGTGACCTAGGTTTATAGAAACTGGGAGACTAGGAAGGCAAGAGAATGTTCATGTACTTCTTAACCTGGTAAATAAGATGTAAAAGAACTTTGTTACTGATGTTATATTACTTAGCAAAATATGGCCATAGGCACAAGAGTGGCACAAATGTTTTGGAGCTAATTAGTGGCTTTGTGATTGGATTGAAGGCTTGATTCCTAAGAGCAAAGCCATTGGTGGTACTGTAAACCCTGCCAAGAACCTGTGGCTGAGGAGATCATAGGTTTTATATGAAGTCATATGAGAAAAATTATTTCTTTTCTAAGCAAACATAGTGTTGAACCACCCTCTAAATACTTACTTTATACCCATAGCTTAGTGCGTCTCTCAACCCTCATTAGAGAAGCTACTTCTTGTAGTATGTAGTAGTTAATCCAGAGACAGACAACTGGACAACCTTAAGTGAATAGAAGACCATGGAGTGCTCAGCTCGAAGTGAGACATCTATATCATCCCCACCTGAAAAGGCTCAGGGACCATCATGGAAGATGGGGTAAAAAGATTGATTGTGAAAACATGATGTTGGGGAGGACTTCTGTGAAATAGTGTCCTCTGGAGATAAAATGGGGCCATTGTGCTCATAAACTCACAGCAGCTGTGATTACCTGCATTAGAGCTGTTCAAGAACCTGTCAGTCAACATTCTGGCATGGATAAGAGAGACTCACAAGGTCATGTCTCCAGGTGAAGGGTTATCGGCAATTGACAGCTGCCAGGGGAGAGAAAAATCATACTTTTCTCAGGGGTGAGGCTCCTGATAGGCTTCCAATGCTCTGGTGAATGACCCCATACCTATGCACATACAGGCACCATTAATTTGACTCACTGGGGTCTGGAAGAAGAGGACATGACACTGAAAGGTGGCATGGAAAGGGGAAGTTGGAGATGGGCATTATCAAAATATATTCTATGCATGTACAAAAATCCTCCAAGAGTAAATAAAAGTATCATTTATTTATTTTAAAAGCCTCCATAGAAAATAAGACATTATTTCAAATCACAATTTTGTAGATAACGAAATAAGAATTTACACTGGAAACCATATAATTTTAACCACAAAATTGACCACAGTTTTAAATAACCTTACAATTTGGATATACAGTATATATTGAAATAGAAATTATAGACATAAGGTGATGACAAATACAAGTTGAATAACCAAGGACTCTATTTTCTCTGTTTTTATCAGATTATACATGTTCATGAGATGCTGTTAATATTTAGTTTACAGTGGAGCAAGGAAGATTTGAAACTAAAAGTGTGTGTGTGTGTGTTTGTGTGAAATGTGACCAAGTTACTTAGAAAAATAAGCATGAAGGTAATGGAAGAAAAGTCTGTAGAAAGGCAGTATGACTGATTAAATTACAGATTTGATTAAACATCCAAACAAAACCATGTTTTTCATTTGGAGGAAGTGACTCATGGTAACACAGACAATAAAATGAATGAATGAAGTGAGGAACCAGAGGACCATATTACTTCCGTAAAAATGAATGACTGAAGTGAGGAACCAGAGGACCACACTACTTCTGTAAAAATGAATGAATGGAGTGAGGAACCAGAGGACCACACTACTTCTGTAAAAATGAATGAATGAAGTGAGGAACCAGAGGACCACACTACTTCTGTAAAAATGAATGACTGAAGTGAGGAACCAGAGGACCACACTACTTCTGTAATCATTCTCTGAGCAGCTCATAGTCTGTTTCCTCATCTGACAAATGAGAATAATGACAAAATATTTTTTCATAGGTTAGTTTTGAAGATAAAATTATTCAATATGGATTTGTGGAATATAAAACTATATATATTAAACATATTTAGCTATAAAGTATGCCTAGTGATATGTTAAATATTGGTATCCAGTGCTAACTGGATACAGCTTGTTCCCTTGCACAGAGTTCAGTGTCATGGAGTAGACCTTTTGTGTGTTGTCCCAGTGCCACTGCATAGGGAATGCAGAGATGGAAGAGGTGAGCACACGGAGGCTGCATTAAAACCTTGATGTAAAACACTGGGTTTTCGTTATTCATGTTTACAGCTGTAGACCAAAAATAGTGGGTGATAAATTAACACATTGTATAAATATGAAATACAAAATGTGAAGTTAAAAATAGAAACTAGAAATTCCATCCAATTCTAGCATGCTATTTTTTTTTTACTAAAAAAGCAGTTCCATAGCATGTTTATTAGACTATTAATCTGTGAAATACTACAAATATTAATTGAAATACAAAGAGCTATTTAAGATATGGAAATTGAGAAATGCATGAAATTGGTTTAATCATCTCACACGTTTATAGATATCTTAAGTAGACAAAGTAGACGCTCTGTTTTTCCCACCTCTACACAGGGACAATGGCCTATATTCATGTGGTAGATTTAAGTTCAGCATGACTGGTAACCATGTCATTCCTCTACTCCTTGTTCTCACTAAATAAAGAACAGCATATATGTGCATATATATGAGAAAATTAGTGAAATCCTTTATTAATAAAGGTGGCCATTATTGTGTGACAAACTTTCCTGGGGAGACACAACACACGTGTCTACTCACCCCAGATAAGGAGCCAAAGACAGACCAAAGTATTGACACCACCAAAGTCTAACTAAATGAACCAATGAGTTTTATTGGGGTTACATACAGGAATGTGGGTGAGGGGTTACTACAGGAGCAGAAATGACTCAAAGACAGCTACATCACCAAAGCCCATCCCAGCACAGGCAACAGCTCACAAAAGCTGAAAACCTGGAGCACACTGCACAGCCTGCAGGCAGCTCAACAGGTTGGAGAGTGTCCTTTCCACATGATTCAGTTGGTCTAAACCTCTTCCAGGCAGTTGGTCTGGTCTTAGAATCTTCTTTTCAGTATGGCCTGTCCGAAAGTCTTTGTAGCTCAGCTCATCTGAGAGTGACTGTCAGCAATCTTTCTAGCTTACTCTGGCAGGGAGGGGCCTAGTGAATCTGGTAAGTTTCAGGGACTTCCTGAAGCTATTTTGAGTTGTTCATCTCCCTGCTTAAGGAGCTTCCCAGCAGGATGGAATGTTTCAACCTCTAGGAAACTTTTATACAACAGTCATGGATATATTACATGAACAAAAAAATGGTTTTTATTTTAGCAAAAGTGCATATAAACTCTACTATTATAATAGTGACAGCATGATTAAATGTTCAGGAGTAAATTTATATAGCAGAATAGAAGATAACATAAAGAAAACAATAACATTTAATTAAACCATAAAGCAAAATTTGAATAAAAGGATTGGCATACCTATGTGACAGGCAATGTTGATTATCAACTTGACAAGATCTAGAATCACCCAGGAGACTGAGCACTGGGTATATCTGTGAGGAAGTTTCTAGATTGGTTTAGTTGTGTTGGAGAAGATGCTTCATGTAGGCAGCAGGGCTCCATGGTGTGGTAGTTTGAATGTAATTGGCCCCCATAAGCTCATAGGGAGTGGCACTATTAGGAGGTGTGGCCTTGCTAAAATAGGTGTGGCCTTGTTGGAGGAAGTGTGTCACTGTGGGAATGGGCTTTGAGGTTTCCTATACTCAAGCTAAGACTAGTTCAGTTCACTTCCTATTGCCTGTGGATCAAGATATAGAATTCTCAGCTCCTTCTCCAGCACCATGTCTGCTGCATGCCGCCATGTATCACCATGATGATAATGGACTGAATCTCTGAACCTGTAAGCCAACCCCAGTGAAATGTTTTCCTTTATAAGAGTTGTTGTAGTCATGGTGTCTCTTCATAGCAATTGAAACCCTAACTAAGACACAGGGGCTGGGGTTTTATACTGAATGAAAAAAGAAAGCAGGAGGACTTGGCACCACCATCACCTTCTAAACAGCATTTCAGTAGCTCAGGAAATAATAGTGAGCATTAGCCAATGGGCTGCATGGAGTCAATAGGTATGACACAGCAAAAGCAATACCCATAAAGTTAGGAGATAGCCTGTGGGTGGGAGAAAAACCTTCCCCCAACACACTTTTTTTTTTTTTACAGAGTATTTGTATCTCTAAAGATGTAAAGAAACACACACACACACATACACACACATACACATACCCTAGTGACCTCCCAACCTCCTGAAATAACCCATTAGCCAAATGAGCATTTGGCTAGAACAGATACTTATCCAATGAAGAAATAAAAATGGTCAGTAAATACAGGGGAAAAGGTTCAGTATCTATAGCTACCAGGGAACCGCACATCAAAAGTCCATTGAGATTCCACCTTTTCCTAATCATAACGATGTGTCATCCCAAAAATAACAAATGAAACAATAACAAAATAAACCACTACTGTTATCAGGGGAGCAGGGAAAAGGGAACCTTTGCACACTATTGGTTAGGAATGTGTGTTAGTCTCACCACTACTGAAATCACTATGGAGGTTCCTCAAAAATTGAAGGTAGAATTTCCATATGATCCAGTGGTTCCATGCCTGGGTGGGAACTGGGAAGAACTGATGTTGGTGTAATACTGTGATTCCAGCCAGCATGCTTCTGTTCCTCAGTGTACTGCTCAGGATTAATGGATGAATGACCACAGAAAATGGGGTATAAATACACAGTGGACTTTTTTGTTTTTTTCCCAGGTGATTCTGGATTCTTCCCTGTGGTCTCTTGTTTAAGGAAGCATTGCACAAATGCATAGAGAAAGATGTATGTTAATTTTTTCATAATTATCTTTTGAGACTTAACTTTCTATTCAAGCATTTGCCTTGAATACTCTATTAAAGTAAGAGGGGCCATGTATCGGGCCACATTTCTTTTTCTGTAATCTGTAGGATGGCTTAGTTTTTTTCCCCTCATCAACAAGAAGTGTGGAGGCAGCAGCCTAGGGTTATACCAGCAGCTCTTCGTTTCACCATTCTGCCCGGCCTCTGTCCTGTCTCCTTTAGCACAGGGCCTTTAACCCCAGGGGTCATGATAGTGGTACATTTCATGAAGGAGAGAAGTGAGGGAAAGAGACAGTGCCAATATTACAAAGTGAAAATCGCTCCTGCTGAATTTCCCCCAATACGTTGTTTTTGAGAACATAAAGGGGGACTATGTAATGCATAGCACACAGGTCCCAGGGAAGTGCAGACCTGCCGCTGAGTAACTGGCCAGAAAAGACTTGGTTGACGTCCTCTGATTCAGTCAACCAGGTTTTGCTTTGGCTCTGCCCTATTTTTGGCCAGCTGAGAATATCTTGGTAAGGAATTCTGCTAAGTCAGTCATATGATCATCCTTGAGATCTGATCCCATTCTTCATCCCCACCTCTGATACAGAAGTCTTGGCCTGATTTTACTAATAATCCTGTCAGGTCAGTTTACTGAGAGCTCCCTTACTCTTAGTGTCTTCTCTCAGTGCTTTTCTATGTATTGATCCCTCACACTCTTGCTTGGCTATGAATCCCCTGCTTCCTTCTCAGTATTGAATTGAACGTTTCTATCATATTGCTGTAGTTGTGGATAAATTCTCTGCTATGTTGACAAGGATTAATTTTTTCTTCAACAAGGGCCACAATGAGCAGCATTGGATTTCTATTAGCTATGAAGGAAAAATGAGTGAGCAATGGGAAAGCAAGTTAATAATTGTGATACCAAAGACCTCCTCATACTAAAAAGTAAGCATTCTGTTGGAGGAGCTGATGCTGACGTGGAAAATAGATCTTTGTAGTTCAGGTCTCACATTCAACTTCTGTCCCTATCCATCTATCTGGTAACTATGGGGACTGATCTCTCTGGAGACTCAGTAAAGTGAGACTTGTGAAGTGTTTTACCTTTGTATCTGTAGGAGTGCTGTGAGGTTGTCATTAGCTGGTGGTTATAAAGTGTTTTGAAAAAAAGTTGCTACCAGTCATGATGCTTCTTTGGATCATGTGAGGGTAGTTTCACCACGTCTGGGCACCTGACAATAATTAAAGGGGAATGCGCTTGAAATGCTGCTCTGTGACTCCCGTCAGCATTCATTGTGGGGTCGACATACCCGTGAGGAAAGAACAAATCTCACTCTGCTCTAAAATGGTTCTTAAAAATTCCTTTTCTTGTCTTTTAAAACCACATTCACCATCTGCCTGGAAAGGAATTCAGATAGCTGCCTGTGAACTTCATAATTAAATGTGTTAATACAGTCTCAGGAGAAAATGATTGTCACACCTGTTTTTTCTAAAAAAGAAAAAAAAGAACAACAAACAAAACAAAATAATACCACCACCTTCAAATTAAAAAAACAAAGTGAGCAACCCATCTGCTTTTTATGTAAAGAAAACTTCAGATTCTTCAGAAAATGCAACACACGAGCTCAAACATGCTTTCAGATGTCATTAGACGTAGTAAACATCACTAAAAAAAAAAAAACCCTTTAACTTATCATAAAAATTAAAGTTTCAAGGCAAAGACTCATTAAACCCATGTAACTGGGTATGTGTCTTCCCACCTCTATGAATTCCTTCTTTAAATTTCACATTAAATAACAGAATACATTTACCATCCATGTCTTATTTTTCTTCTCTAGTAGTATGTGAAATTTAAGACTCCCCATTTTTTAGCACATTATTTTTGACATACTGTAGGATGTGTAGACAAACATCTACTATAGTTTTGCTATGTATTTCGAAAAACTATAATATGTATGACCATCATTGTTTATTATGTCAAGAACTTCAATATTTTTCAGGAAAGGGTTTTATTGTTTAACATATGATACATTTTAAAGACTTATTAACTTAATAAAGACTTATGGTGAATAAATCTTTTCTGTGGTGTAACGATTTTGTGTAGGTCAGAGAATATCAAAACAGGACTGGCTGTGGTAGTAGAGGTGGGTTACAGAAGTCAAAATACTGTATGGTTTACAGTAAGTGAAGATGTTTTTGTCTGTTTTAGCTTCAAGTAATAAAGAATTGCTTGGAATTACTCATGCATATGATTTTACCTTTTTGTATTAAATTAATATTCCGCTTAATGATGTAATAAGTGATATACACAAGTAGAATCAAGTACCACATGGATAGAACTCCATAAAGCAGCTGATTATATGCTGTGTCTGTTCTATGCATTGAAGTCATATTGTCTTGTCAGTTGGGGTGTGCAAGATACCAAGCCATGTGTTGTTAAGCAGTGCTGGGACCTTAACAACACAACTGACAAGAAATGCTGGAGAAGATGAGGGCGGAAGGGAACTCTCACTGTAGGTGAGATTGTAAACTGGTCCAGCCACTTTGGAAATCTGTGTGGAGAACTCCCCAAAAAACTAAGCATAAACCATATGACCTAACTGTATCATTCTTTGGCATATGCCCAAAGGACTTGACATCCTACTTTGCAGATGCTTGCTCAGACTTTTTCATTGCATCTCTATTCACAATAGCCAGGAAATGGAAGCAAACTAAATGACCTTTAATTGATGAATGAATAATAAAAATATAATACACATCCACTATGGGATACTATTTAGTTGTAAAGAAAAAAATAAAAGAATGAAAATTTGAGGTGAATGAGTAGAACTAGAAAAGATCATATGGAATCAGCTAACCCAGATCCAGAAAGACAAACATTAAACGTTCCTGTTCATCTGTGATTCTTAGCTCCAAGTTTCAGATATGAGTATATAACCTGGAGTAACTTCAGAAACTAGGGACCTTGGGAGGGTGCAGTAGAGAGGAGGTATAGCAGGTTACTGAGAGGGATAGCGGGTTACAAAAGTCTGCTTTTGAGTTGTTAATAATGGTTGTCCAAAAGATTCCCAAAACACAAGTTGTTGTTCTTGCCCCTGACGACCTCCCGGAGGTTGAAGGTAGGTTCCTACTGCTGAAGCCACTATGCAATTCAGACACAAAGGATCCATGTTGCTTCCAGAGGACAAGATTTCATGGTACCAGAAGCTTCAAAGGGAGGGAAGCAACCAGTAGCCCTACCCAGCTATGATACCTATGAAGTAAAACAACTACCAGCATGGCACATTAGCCCTAAGGGCACAATAGTGACAAGCATACCTTGGCAGTAATTAAGAGCTCTCACATTTGACAGAATGCCCACTCAACAGGAGGGAAAGCATGCCTGGTACTGGAAACCTCGCCAAATACATGCGGCTAGTGAAGTCATGAATCTTGGAGGAGAACTTACAACTACCACTTTAACAAACTAGAAAAATTCTTAACTTTATTATAAATATTTACCCTTATTGTCACAGATAAGCTTCACCTCTCATCAAAGAAATGCCTCCCTCCAACAGACAGAGATTACTACAGAAAATGACAACTGATCAAAATGCAGAGGACAAGTGACCATGTGGTACCCAGCACCGGCTGATACATCTACAACCAACCCCTAGACCCAAGTTTCAAGCATCATAGCCTAAGAGGGGATGGAAAGATTATAAGAGCCAAAGGAACGGGAAGTTTGCTTTGAGCTGGTGTCTCCTAGGAATGTCAGACACTACACCCGTGGGTTCTTATCAACATGGCTGCCTAGACAAGCTGTGAACAAGGATGACATCACTACTCATGCTAGAATGGAAGGGGGAGAGCTCATGAGGCCTCAACCCTAGACAAAAATACCCCAAACAAACCAAAGCAAAAAAAAAAAAAAAAAAAAAAGCAAAATTACAGTCAACTAAGGAATACTAAGAATGAGAGAAATAATCTTCTTTAGGGGAGAGTCTCCCCATATTGGTTATGTAATACTAATAGGTCAACCCTGAAATCATTTATATAAAATAACGTTATATGGACTGAGTAGGTTGATATATACTTAGGGATAATATGTAACAACAATTAAATAAGTAAAGACCATGAATTTGATAAAGATCAAGGAGGTAGAGTGCATGGAAAGGATTGGAAGGAGGAAAGAGCAGGGAGAAAATGATGTCATTTTAATTGCAGAATTAAAAAAATACTAGTATCTTTATACAAATGAAAAATATTGATTGAGGATGATCCAACCCACACTATGAATGAGCTGATCTTTGTTTCCTAAGCAATTAATGCGAGTTTAAATGTATATATCACAAATCCCAAATGCTACACAATAATACTTCATTTTCCTCAAAATAAAAAGAAAAAATATTTTCTCTAAAGTTCTGTGGAATAATACTTCTGTATACTATGTGAATATATGTTGCTATGATTGGTATAATAAACAAGCTGACTGGCCAGTAGCTGAACAGGATAAAGCTAGGCAGGAAAGCCAAACTGAGAATGATGGGATGTGGAAGTATGGAGTTAGAGGAGTCGCCAGCCAGGTGCAGAGGGAATTGGACACACAAAATGGGATAGAAGTAAAAGCCATGAGTCTTGAGGCAGCACATAGATTAATAGAAATGGATTAAGTTGTAAGAGCTAGATAGCAACGAGCCTGTGCTATTGGCCGAGCATTTGTAATTTATATTAAGTCTCTGAGTCAGTTATTTGGGGAGTGGCTGCTGGTTATTTGGGAGCAGGCAGTCGGGACAGGAAAACTCTGCCTACACTAACATCTTGAGTGGATCTAAAGGTTGCAGTTCATTTAAATGCGTATTTTAACTTGAACATTTTTTAAAGTTTATATCTAAATTCTTATTTCTAAATAAATCAAGGTAATGGTAGGATTTAAAGAAAGCATATCTTGCTTTAAAGTGCCTTTTAGAGAAAATGCTCATGTTGAATACTGATTTGTTTTCAATAAAAAAGTCTTTTTCTGAGCCTGATTCTTGCCACACTTCTGACTTTGTGGCAATTAGACACATGTGACTCCCTTTGGGTCTGTTTATCCAATTACATCATGATACTTTGGGGATCAGGGACCCCTATGAAAGCCATTGAGGTAGGCTCCTTCAAAGGTGCAGAAATCACTAATCTTTGTCCGGTCCTACTTGTATTAACTGTTACCATGAATTGTGCAATAATCATACATACTTTATTTTGCATATAGTGTAAAATCCAACAAAATATAGCAAGTGATACTAACAAAGGAAATCTGAAATACCAGTTTCTCAGTGAGTGGCAGTAGTTATTCATTTCACTGTAAAGCTGACTCATACCTGTAGTTTATTTCTTCTACAATATAACTTCACTGATGTTGCCCCCTTTTTACAGTTGGTCAGTTAATTGCTTCACTTGAAAGCCCCTGCTGTTTTTCAGTGGCCACTATCTTTTGCATTTAAAGTATTGCTGTAAAGACCTACAGTCCAATTTTAACACCCACATTAAGAATAAAGACTAAGGAGATGGTGGTAATGCAAAAATGTGTTCATTATTAAGGAGAGTGTCATTTTTCTTTCATTTGGAAAATGCAAAGGAGCGCTTTGGCACCATGTTCTCAGATGGAGGGGATCGATTCTCAGGAAACCAGAGTGCTGGATCCATTACTACCCAAGAAGAGCCTTATCCCTTTATGGAGGAAATGAAAAATATGAGGTAGACATGTAGGAGATACTTCACAGCCTTTCAGGGACTTTTAATGGCATCTTTATTGACTCTAAATCAAGAAATGACCTTTCTGGCCATGGACTTTTCAGCTGTATCTCAACACTGTTGGCCTTCCCCTCCTTTCGGATATACTCATTTGTTCTATATGGACTCTTGCTTTTCTTTGTCTGCCCTGTGCCTTCAGCATAGAATGTCTTCAACCCTCCACTATGTCCACCTGATGCGGTTTTGACTCTTCACGGTAAATGTTCAATATCAGCTCCGATACAGAGCCCTATCTTGTGTCCCTCAACTGATATGTTTTTGTTCCCATTTCTTTTAGACTCCTTAAATAATTTACTGTGTGTCTCATAAAACCCTGTACACTATTCCTCGCCTGCTCTTTGATTAGGTTATCTCTTATTTCTTCCTGACAAACACTGTAAAATTTCATGAAACCACGAACCACGTATTTTGAGCATTTACATATATAACCAATGAGGTGTGGCACCCCGTTAAGCAGGCATTGTGTCTAGATCCATATGCTATATATCTCCAGAAGCTCCTGGTATGTTGACTGTCTTCTCGTAATTCACATCCACTACTGTAAAGTTGCTACTGAAAGATACGTTAGCATCTTAATCAGAATATGATGATGGACTTAAAAAGTTTGTATTGGCTCTGAGGATTACATTAACAGAACATGTTTTTTATTTCCACAAAATATAAAAGAGGAGAAATGTTCTAACATGTTCACTTTGACTGTAAAACAGGCACACATGTCTTTATATGGTGTGTTGGCTGACTTTAGTTGTCAACTTGACATGCCTAGGAAGAGGGAACCTCAACTAGGAATTACTTTTATCAGATTTAACTGTGGGCATATCCACAGGTATTTTTTGATTGACAACTGATGTAGGAGGGTCTAGCCCACCATGGGCAGCACCGTTCTTAGGCTTGGGCTATATACAAAAGGTATGTGAGTGTAAGCCTTGGAGCAAGCCAGTAAGCAGCAGTCTATGATTTAACTTCAACCTTGGCTTTCCTTGATGATAGATTGTAAAGTATGAGATAAATAACCCTCCCCACCCCAAGATGCTTTGGTCATGGTGTTTATCACAGCAACAGAAAGCAAACATGGACGTTGAGCCACGCATGTCATAAATTGGAATCATGTGTATACTCTGTGAGAACCGTTGATCTGAGACATGCACATGTCTCCTCTTAAGCTCTTATTCATCTCACAAATTTTCTGTGGCTTTTGATATTCACCTTAGAGGCGATAAGGAGAATCCCAAAGACTGACATATTGAAAGATGATGGTGTAGGCGCATAAGTTCATATAAATGGAGATAAAATTGTCACCCTAGTCTTTTTTTGTTTGTTTGTTTTGTATGTAAATTACTACACAGTGCTGTGTTTCCAAGCGTCTTTCTGTTTCTATTGGGTTAGTGTTCATGGGTTATTGAATTGTTTTTTGTGTTCCCCTAGGTTAGGTAAGTAATTAGCGGGTAGAAATCCAGGGAAATAGAGGTTTGCTTTACGTTAGCTGAGAGAACCCGACTGATGGAACAGAGGAGAAAAAAATCTAAAAACTCTGAAAGAGGAACGCAAGATGAACTACAGCAGGACATTGATATACAACTTCAGTATTTGATAATTTACTTTTTATAGTTCTGTTTTTATTGAAAAATCTCACAGCTTCTTCATTATTACCTAATAGAAAAATGTAACTATATAGTGAAATACTGACATTGATTGGCAGATTGGACATTTTCACCCTGGAGTCCATGGCAGAAAATGGGCAACACACACACCTACCTTGGGCAACACACACACCTACCTTGG
>CABHPP010145325.1:0-17928 GCA_902168425.1 Peromyscus attwateri
TTAGCTCTTTCTCCAGTGTCTGAGGGCCTTGGATTGACAATGCGTAAGTGAATAGTGGTTGACTAGATGGATGAATGAGAAGGTAGGTGAGGGAATACATGAACAAATAAAGATAAAATCTGAACTATGAACAGAGAAGTTAAGGGATCCAGAAGTTTAAGATTGCTCAGAAGATAAGAATCCTATTATTCCATAATTTGGTTTCATTAGCATATGTTAATTATACATAAGGGTTCTTGGTGACCTTTTCATACATGTATATAAAGTCATCCTTTCTACCTCCTGCGTGTGACCCAGAGTTTAATTAAGGTTGCTTTTGTGAGCATAGGTGAAGGGTCAGTTATTGGAACACGAGCACTTTACTTGTGGCTAGACCACTGAAGAACTCCCCAGTATCCATTAACCGTCAATAGCTCTTCAGGGATGGCCAGGGCCTTGGGAGCCCCTTCTCCCTAGCAACCATTAACTGTCTGTAAATCCTTAGAGAGGGTGGGGTCTAGGGAGTTTTGAGGAGCCCAATCTTGTGCAGGTTTTACACAGGCAATCACAGCTGGTGTGAGTCCATGAATTCAACAACTGTTGTCATGCCTGGGAGCTAGCATTCCACAGCACTCCTCCATTCCACCACCTCTTCCACAGTGTTCCTGGATCCTTGGAAGGGGAACAGATGTCCCATCTAAGGCTAAGCCATCAGCAGTCACATATTCTTAGCACTTTGAATGGTTATGAGCCTCTGTGGTAATGGCTGCCCCCTGTAAAAAAATGTACTTCCCTGTCCAAAACACGGATCTATAGACAATCATAATCGAAAGCCAGTTTTATTGATGCCCTTATAAGGTGAACAAAACCAGGCACAGTGCTGCACACCTGTGGTCCCAGCATTCGGGAAACGGAGGCAGGAGGATCAAAAGTTCATGGCCATCCTTGCTCTATAGCTAGTTTAAGACCAGACTGGAATACATAAAACCTTGTCTCATGAGGGAGGGAAGGATGGGGGATAGATGTACTAGTTACTTTTCTGTTATTGAGACAAAACACCATGGCCAAAGCAACTTATGAAAGCATTTAATGGGGCTTACAGTTCCAGAGCCTTAGAATCAATCCATGATGGCAGAGCAAAGGCATGGTGGCAGGGTTAGCTGAGGGCTCACATCTTGACCTGAGAGCAGAAGGCAGAGAGACACTGGGAATGGTACAGGTCTTTTGAAACCTCAAAGTTCACCCCTAGTGACATACTTTCTTCAGCAAGGCCACACCTCCTAGAACTCCCCAAACAGCCACCAACTGGAAACCAAGTATTCAAAGGCCAGAGACTTATGGGATCATTCCAACCACCACAGAGGGAAGAGAGAAGAAAGGAAAGATACGCAGAAGCAGACACATTGGGGAGGCCAGGGGAGCCAGAAAGAAAACGTCCTGGTATACATCATGTAGGCAGAGTTTTTTTCCTGGACCACTGATCAGCTCTGTCCCACTAGCCACTCCCAATAACCACACAGAGACTTATTATTAGTTATAAATGCTTGGCCGATAGCTTAGGCTTGTTACTAACTAGCTCTTACATTTTAAATTAACCCATTTCTGTCCCTTTACTTGCTGCCACGTGGCTCATGGCTTGTTACCTCATTTTGTACACATCCTGTTTCCACAGAAACAGAATATGGCTTTTCAGTACTGGGGTGAAAATAAGAAGCAACCGTGAGTGGGAATGAGGTTTATTTTTACAGGGATAGAAATGTCCTGAAATTATGATTTTAGAATAATCGTGACGGTGGTGTTGTTTTTCCCACTCTGTGGGCATACTAAAATGCATTGAATTGTATTCTTAAGCAATTCTGTAAAGCTATGTTAGGAGTCTCCTGGGACCCCCTAGAACTTCATGGTGTCTACATTTGAACCACCCAACGGGGACACTGGATACATGAACGGCAATAATGCTACATCATTTCATAAATTAAGCTAGTGTGTTGGTTTGAATGAGACATACCCTCCATGGGCTCACGTGTTTGAATACTTGATCCCTCACCAGTGGTGCTTTGGGCAGAAGGGGTTGGAACCTTTAGGAGGCTGAGCTTTGCTAGAGGAAGTACATTACTGTCGGTGTGCTTTGAGGATTTACAGCCTCACTCTGTTTTCTGATCTCTCCCACTGTTTCCATCCTATGATTACTGTGATCAGCCAACTTCCTGCTCCTGCTACCATGCCCTGATCATGGTAGCATGTCAGCCATGCCCTGCTTTCTGGCCCATTTTTATAAACTCACCCTCTCTCCCCTCACCTTCTCTTTCTGGAGCCATAATCTAAAATAAAACGTTTTTATCTTAAATTGATTTTGGTCATGGTATTTTATCACAGAAACAGAAAAGTAACTAATGTAGTTAGTACCTTTAAAAGTTACACCACACTCTTGAAATATAGGGTTCTGTCTTAAATGCTCATGTTTCCTCTCTCTGTTTCTCCCAGGGCCCAAACACATCTGGGTATCTGGTTGGTAGGAACAATGCAAATGGAGTGGACCTAAACCGCAACTTCCCTGACCTCAACACCTATTTCTACTACAATGAGAAGTACGGCGGCCCCAACCACCACTTACCCCTCCCAGACAACTGGAAAAGTCAGGTAGGAGATGAAAATTGGCAATAGAAGCTGGTAACTCGGCACCTGGAGTTGCTTGCGGGATGCTAAGCGTTCTTCCCATCAAGAGAACTGTCGAGAATTGAACATCAACTTCTTCCTCGTTACTCTACCTAGAAGAAAGTTAGCTCTCAGACTTCTTTGTTCTCTTCCCTCTGGCAGCCTAGAGAGAGCCCTCCAGGCAGCAAGGCCTCACTGACTGTCCACCTATAAAATAATCATTCAGACGCTTAATATTATTTACAAACTGTATGGCCTATGGCAGGCTTCTTGCTAGCTAGCTCTTTCATCTTAAATTAACCCATTTCTATTCATCTATGTTTTGCCACGTGGCCGTGGCGTTACCAGTCTGCTGGCATCTTGTTTCTCCTTGGGCTGCAGCTGGCATCTCTCCCTCCCCTCCTTTCTTCTCTCCGTGTATCTGCTTGGATTTCTTTTTTTTTTTTTTTTTTTTTTTTTTGGTTTTTCGAGACAGGGTTTCTCTGTGTAGCTTTGCGCCTTTCCTGGAGCTCACTTGGTAGCCCAGGCTGGCCTCGAACTCACAGAGATCCGCCTGCCTCTGCCTCCCGAGTGCTGGGATTAAAGGCATGCGCCACCACCGCCCGGCTTTCTGCTTGGATTTCTTGCCTGCCTCTAAGCTGCCTAGCCATAGGCCAATCAGCGTTTTATTTATCAATCAATCAGAGCAACACATATTCACAGCATACAGAAAGACATCCCACAGCAAGCAATAGTAGCCAATATTAGCCCTGTTTGACAGTTACTACATTTATAGGTCAAATTAAATTTACATAAGTAATAACTGAAAGAATCAATATTAAAACCTAGACATGGACTGGGGAGATAACTCAGTTGGTAAAATTCTTGTCCTACAAGCATGGGGACCTGAGTTTGAACCCCAGAACCCATGCCAAAATGCTAGGTGTAGGGCCAGCGAGACAGCCCAGTGGGTAAAGTTACTTGCTGCCAAGCCTGAAGACCTGAGTTTGATTCCCAGAACCCACATGATGGAAGGAGAGAATTGACTCCTGCAAGTTGTCCTCTGACCTCAATATCAGGCTGTCATGTATATGTGTTCATGTATACACACATATGCACACAAAATAAGTGCAATTTGAAAAACTGTAAATATATGGTGGAGAGTGAAAAAGAAAGACATCCGTCTTCAACCTCTGATCTCCCTACACTTGTGCGCACACCAACATGTACACACTCATGTGCACAAACACAGACAGACCTTCTGACTCATGTTTCCAATGCTCTTTCTGCTGATACTGGACTGTTGACAGAAAGCTCCAGCATTCTATAGACAAGTTTCTCCTGCTTGTGATGAATCGAATGTTCACAGTGTTAGCTATAGAATGGCGTCTCACTCGTGGTTCTTCCTCTTTCCTCCTATGTGACCTTTTGCATCTTAAAGCCCCCCTTGTTTCCCATGCTCTAACTGGAGACAGCATCTGGCAAGCCCTGGGTAGTGTGAATGGCTCCACCCTGTGTGGACCTGCGGCTGGAGAGAGTAACTACTGCCTTTCTCGGAGCATCCCTGTCAGCCCTGACTTTTCTCCTGGGTGGGAGGGCTCCGACACTCCATCTGTGAACATCGAAGCGTAGAGACTGGGGACAGGAACACAAAGCAGGGGAGGCCTCTCCATTGGACGTTCCTGGGTGGATAGGGTCAGTATTTCCCCCTTGAAAATGATGAGGGCTGGAGAGATGGCTCAGTGCTTCAAAGTGTCTACCGTTCTTACAGAGAACCCACATTAGACAGCTCACAATTGCCTGTAACACCAGCTCCAGGAATATCTGATGTCCTGTATCCTTGTGGACATACCCCCACACAGACACACATACCCACACATAATTTAAAATAAAATAAAATATTTTTAGAAAAATGATGTAAAAGGCATATTGACATGTTGGATTTCTGGTTACAGCTGTCCTTTTGGCTCAGTAAGTAAAAAATAACATGGTCCTACTCAGTGTATGTAGGCAGAAGAATATCATAGGTAATTTTTATTTCCTGAGGAAAGGTATCATGTAACCTAGGCTGGCCTCAAACTTAACTTATGAGGATGACCTTGAACTTCTGTTCCTCCTGCTTTGCCTCCAGAATGCTGGGATTATTGTTGTGAGCCATGTTCTGAATTTTTGAAAGGTTTATTATATTTGTATATTAGTAATTATGTTGGGGTCTGTGTGTCTGTGTGGGGATGTGTGCATGTTAGCTGCAGGTGTTCTCAGAGTCCAGAAGAGGGTGTCAGATCCTCTGGAGCTGGGGTTACAGGTGGTGGTGACCTGAAATGGGTGCTGAAAACCGAACTTGGGTCCCCTGTGCTAGCAGCAAGTGCTCTGAACTGCTGGGCTGTCTCTGCACGCCCCCCTCCCCCCACGCTTTGATTATTAAACTTGTTTCTCTGCCTAAGACAAGATAGTGAGCCTCCTCCTCAGTCCTCTGCCTAGCTCTGGAGAGGAAAAATGACATGGGAACTCCTTTGTGCTCCTGATAGAAGAGCCCTGAGGGAAAGGAGTAACCAGAAGCTGGCCTGTTGGAACGTGGAGCATCAAAGGGCCTGAGCTCTTGGTCCTGCAGCCACAGGCCACAAAATGACAATTTCTCCAACAGAGATCATGTGTACAGCAGTGACCCCTTGGTCTTGTAGCCATCTTAGTTTGTGTAAGTTTACTCTGTGACTTTGCACAGTGACAAAATGACCAAACATTGCTGGGAACTTACCTACCCACACATGATGTGTCTGTCCTGCTTGTGTGAGACCCAACTCTCCTCAGCCAGTCCCCTTTGGGGCCTGGAGAGACGGGACCTTTAGAACTGACCTTTGGTCCAGGAAGAGCCGTTAACTCATTGACCCCAAGAGATCACCCAACAGGCCCATGTGTGAGGAGAACAGCACTGGTGACTGGACTTTTGTGCTGCAGGTCCAGTGGGTTCATGGTTTTCTTAATCCTGCCAGTCACTAGCAAAGTAACGCTCAGTAGAAATTAGTGTGTCTAATCCATGAAACGTAGATGTGATCAGAGTGTCATTAAAATGGTGCAGCAGATGTGTTGGGAAGAAGAGGCTGAAATCATTACTTCAAGCAAGTAGTTTCTGTTATTAGAACCCTAGATTTTTGCAAAGATGTCTTAGAAGCCCAGCCCTTGCTACACTGGATAAACTGGGAACCCTTCGGCTCTCTTGTTCTCCCTCTCCCCCTCCCTTCTCCCTCCCTGTGCCCTTTCCTTCTCCCTCTCTTCCTCTCCCAAAATTGAGTAAAGAAAATACAGAGTTCTCGACACTTCCTCTTCCCACACTGACCCCACCCTCAACATTGTATCCCAGAGTGGTGCATTAAGTACAATCAATGTGCCTATATTGACCTGACCCAACACTCAGGATCTAAAATCTCCAGTCCCACCAGTGATTACCCTGGGTGTTCTGTGGGTGTGGGTGCACATGCTGAAAGTGTCCATCACTGTCACATGGACTGAAGAGTTCCTACCCTGGAGGCTCTCTTTGCACCTCTTCTGTGCATTATAATCCACATATTTCACTTTGGGAAGGGGTCCCATATACTTAATTTTGAAATCGTTACCACCAAGGTCAAAGTTTCCCAGCTCCAGTTCTCATATCTGGGGTGGAGGGAGTGGGTTTCACAATTCCTACAGGCTCCTTCCTGACAGGATTCTCTGAGGGACCCTGTGGCAGCTCAGCCACACCTTGGCTGCCAACTCCTCATGTCTTCACAGGTGGAACCCGAGACCCGGGCGGTGATCCAGTGGATTCGCTCCGTAAACTTCGTTCTCTCAGCCAATCTGCATGGCGGGGCTGTGGTGGCCAATTACCCGTATGACAAGTCACTTGAGCATCGGTTCCGAAGTCCTCACCATCGCACCTCCAATTCCCCAACACCAGATGACCAGCTCTTCCAGACGGTATGCAGAATGGCAGCTCGTCCCAGCAGGGGAACTTGGGCTCAGGAGAGGAGATTCATGTCAGAGACACACAGGTCCACAGACAGTTACAGTTGGAAACAGGGTCTGATTGGGAGAGGCTGTCTAGTAAGTTACATTTTATTTCAGATGACAGGCCATAAATCCAGGAATGATGAAATCAAAAGGAAGACATTTTATAATTGCTATGATGTAAAGAACACTTAAGCTATGAGTTAGTGGAATGAAATGTGAATTTTGAGAGAACCTAACTTATACTTTTATGATAATAGGTCTATCTTAATGAAAAATAGGCCATGCAAATTAAGATTTAAATAGTATTATAAAACAGTAGAACAGGGGCTGGGGAGATGGGTCTGCAGCTAAGAGTTCTTGCTACTTTTGTAGAGGACCCCAGTTCTGTTCCCAGCATCCATGTTTGTTAGCTCAAAACCACTTCCAGGGGATCTGACACTTCTGGGCTCCAAGGGCAACTGCACTCACATACACACACACACACACACACACACACACACACACACACACACCAGACACACAGACACACACATATAAAATCTTTTTTAAAAAAGATGAATATAGAGAGTTATATATTCATAGTATGTATTTTGTAAGTTCATAATCTTTTGTAATAAAATTTATTAACTAAATTATAAAATATGAATATATCTGTAGATAATAAAACATTAGTAATATTTATTATAATTTATCAATGAGTTACAGAGAATGACATCAATTTACTTTGCAAAGGCAGTAAATTAATTTATTTTTCTCCAGCAATAACATTTTGTCTACTATTATATAAAAAAAAAAATGACCAGGCATGGTGGTGTGTGGTCTAAGTATTTTAATTCCAGTACTTAGAAGGCAAAGGCAGGTGGATCTCTGTGAGTTTGAGGCCAGCCTGGTCTATAGAGCCATTTCCAGGCCAGCCAAGGAAAGATGTTGTGGTGATATTTTGTTGTACTCTAATAAAGCTTGCCTGAAGATCAGAGAACAGAGCTAGCCACTAGATTAGACATAGAGGACAGGCAGCCGTGGCACACACCTTTAACCCCAGTACTTGGGAAGCACACACATTAATCCCAGCACTAGGAAGGTTGAGATAGGAAGTAAAATGGCTGGGCAGAGAAAGGCACATAAGGCGTGAGGAGACAGGAACTAGAGAGCCTTTCCGCTGAGGACTCAGAGGCATTCAGTCAGAGGATTTGTGGAGACAGAATCTTCTCCTTTCGGCTGAGGAGTTGGTGAGGTGGGAAGTGGCTGTGGCTTGTCTCTCTGATCCTTCAGCATTTACCCCACTATCTGGCTGCAGGTTTTTATTATAAGACCATTTAGGATTCGTGCAACAGATGTCTCAAAAAAAACCCCAAAAATAAAAAAATTATTAAAGAATAATGGGGATCATAGAGTCTAAGCATGTGCCTCTCTTCCCAGCATGTATCTTTCATCTGTCAAAATACATGTTTTCTATTCTATTCATTCTTTGATTTCTTTCATTAAATTCATCTAGAAAATGGCCCAACTGAAAAGGACCTTCTGTGTGATCTGTTGTCATCCATTTCTTTGCACGTGACAGACTTATCCCCGAGAAAGTGGAAACACCAGAATACAGGGCTCCTATAGCAATTACAACATCTGGGATGCTGAGGCAGGATTAAGTTCAAAGCTAGCCTGGACAACAGAGTGAGACTCTGTCTTAAAAAACCCAACAGAGAGAAGGAGGTCAAGAGTGAATCCAGGGGCCAGTCGGTGGTGGCGCATGCCTTTAATCCCAGCACTTGGAAGGCAGAGCCAGGTGGATCTCTGTGAGTTCAGGGCCAGCCTGGTCTACAGAGTGAGATCCAGGACAGGCACCAAAACTACACAGAGAAACCTTGTCTCGAAAAAACAAAACAAAACAAAACAAAAAAAAGAGTGAATCCAGAATTCCTAACTGCAGTCCAAATCGTGCATGCTCGCTTACATAAACGCATGCACATTCACACACACACACACACACACACACACACACACACACACACACACACAACCACCACCACCACCACCACCACCACCACCACCTCATCACCTTCTCCTTTATCTCTGGTCACACTTCTTTGCACTGAAGCATATAATGCACTCTGCATGTCATGTTGCCCCTTGGCGTCCCCTAGTTCGGAGTCTGAGCCACCGCTGTGTGAGATGGGATTGCTCTCAATCATTTCCTGTCTTTCCTCCAGCTGGCCAAGGTCTACTCCTATGCACACGGATGGATGCACCAAGGTTGGAACTGCGGCGATTACTTCCCAGACGGTATCACCAACGGGGCATCCTGGTACTCTCTCAGCAAGGGTAAGCGGAGTCTTGGGAATGGCCATTTTTTCTCCTTCTCAGGGACTCACAGGGAATACTATAGAATTTTGCACAGGGGAAATGGATAAATGGAGAACTCCCAAGCTGGCATTTAATAGCCTATTTGTGATCCTCAAAGACCAAGGGGGGGAAATCATGTGTGGTCTTGTAAAACTAGTGTGTTGTGCCCTGATCTGCTGGGGCATAGGAGGAAAGTAATGAGACCGAGTGGTGAAGGGTGTGGTCTCTGAGATTGAATCGGCTTGGAGTTCATCTTGCTTGTGTACCAGCTGTGTGGCTTCAGGCTAATCCCACGGCCCGCCCCTCTGCGCTTTGGTTTTCCCATCTCCAGCTAAAGCCCGATAACACACTCACCTCATGGATTTGATGCTTTAAGTAAAGCGCTTGAAACGCCTGGCTTCTAAATGCTCTGTTTTCAAAAGCAGCACAGAGGTGGGCTTCAGACAGCAGCAGGTGAGCTCTGTCCTAGAGCTACCAACTTCCCACAGCAGGAACCTGCGTGGACATTGGCCACTCATAACAAAAGGTCAGGGAGCTCAACTTCAGGTGCACCCTGCCCCATCTCCTCACCGTCCCCCCTCCTCCCTCCCCCACCCCTGTCTCCAACCCTTCCCTGCACCTTGCCTGGGACAGGCTTAGGATAAATGTGTGCTGTGAACCTTCCTCTGTAAGGACAGGGAAGAGGCTAGAGCAGGGAGCCGGGTTCACTCGGGAGCTGTTCACATCCATCTTTTCCCATACTCTCACCACAGATATTGATGCGTTGAGCTGATGTTTGGTCCTGGGGAGAGTGGAGGGGAGAAAAGCCATGGTGTCACAGTGTACTTAGAAGTTAAGACTTGTGGCCCCAAACCCACTTGAACACAAGCAGGAAGATTCAGTTAGATTCTGATTTCTTTAACTTGTATTGGGAAACGAGCCTCCCCACCCCACAATTGGAATCGTTAGATATGTGTTTTCAAATCGTCCTTGTTTTGTTTTTTTTCTCTCCTTCTCCACCTTCCCTGTCCTCTGAGAAAGCATGGCCCATGCCTGCTCAGAAATCTCCGCTCTAAAGCAAACTGGTACAATCTCAAGAATAACTTGATTAATTAGTCAATCACAATGATTGTCTTAGTGCGTGGTCTCTGACCCTGCACCAACAGTACCCCTTGGGAAGTTAGACCCTTTGCCTGAGTCAGAAACTCTGGGAGTAAGGCCCAGAGTTATCTGTGTTTAGCTAGATGGCCCAGGCTTCCCAGGGACTCTAGTGCATGGGAGGAAAACATTTATGGAGTTATGGTTATTGGTCTCTGGATTAGTCAGGGTTCTCTACAGGAACATAATCCATAGAATGAATGTATGTTAAAAGGGGAATTTATTAGAATCACTTATAGGATAGAGTCTGGGTAATCCAACAGTGGCTGTCTTCACACTGAAGATTCGAGGACTGGAACCTGCTCAGCTCACAAAGCTAGGTCCCTTTGCACCCCCAGTCTGGTGCTGAAGGCCT
Source organism: Peromyscus attwateri (assembly GCA_902168425.1). Taxonomy (NCBI): domain Eukaryota; kingdom Metazoa; phylum Chordata; class Mammalia; order Rodentia; family Cricetidae; genus Peromyscus; species Peromyscus attwateri. The sequence goes on from CABHPP010145325.1 coordinate 10,427, forward strand.
AGAGGGTTCCTAAAGGGCGGGCGGTCTTCAGCCCGTGTTGTAAGACCAACGAAACTGGGCTCCAGTGTCGGAGTGGATGGCAGCAACAGAGTACGTGAACTTAAGAACAGGGTATGTGAGCTCACCAGCAAGATGCAAAGGCAAGCAGGCCACATGCAAAGCTTTCCCTTGAACCACCTTTTATCTGGATTTCTGCCGGAGGATGTCACCTATATATTTAGGGTGGGCCTTCCCACTTTAGATGACTGGAAGACCCCCAGAGATATGCCCAGCAGCGTATCTCTTAGTGGAATCCAGGTCCAGCAGAGCTGACAACCAAAGTTAACCACCAGTCTCCAACTTCCTCCGTTCTTTCTTATTTTATGTGTACATGTGTTTTGCCTGCGTGTTATGTCTGTGCACCCTTAAGAGCCTGATGCCCGAGGAGGCTAGAAGGTTTTGGATCCCCTAGAACTGGAGTTACAGATGGTTGTGAGCTACCATGTGGGTGCTGGAAATCTGACCTGGGTCCTCTGGAGGAGCAGCCAGTGCTCTTAACCATTGAGCCATCTCTCCAGCCCTCTGCATTCGTTTTATAATAGCTTGTTCTCATCAGCCCAAAGAACAAGTGGAAGTTAACTAAGTGGATACTTATTTTTCAGTTTTTATTGTGACAAAATGCTACAGAACTTACCATCCTTTTTCTTGTGGTTAGTTCTCACTGTTGTCTAGGCTGATCTTGAACTCATGGGCTCAAGGGATCCTCCTACCTTATCCCCCTCAGGAACTGGGACTACAGGAGCATCCCACCCACCCAGCTCCATTGTAACCCTTTAAAATTACTTATTCATGTATTGTGTGGTGGATGGATGTGTGTGTGTGTGTACAAAAGTGAGCACATATGCCCCAATGCAGGTATGGAGGTATTCAATGGCAAATACCTGCTTCTTTCCCCACTTTGGTCCTTTGAGACAGAGTCTCTTTGTGTAGCCCTGGCTGGCCTAGCATTCACTCTGTGGTCCAGCTAGCCTTGAACTCATATCAAGCCCTCCCGTCTCTGGCTCTGGAAGACAGAGATTATAGGCATGCACCACCACATCAGGCTTGTTGATTACACTTTTAACTGTGCCGTTAGCACCAGCCCTGTTTCTAGACTCTTCCCATCTTGTCCCAGTGCCATACTTCTCTATGATTTTGACTAACCTGGATATTTCATATTGGAATCATGCAGTGTTTGTCTTTTGATTTTGGGCTAGTTTATTGCACTTAATGTGGCATTCTCACAGCTCATCAAGGCATTGCCTTTGGAAGGCAGAATCCCAGTGCATTCATCCACCACATTTTGTTTGTACACTGCCCACCAATGGAACATGGGTTCTGTCTACCTTCTGATTACTGAGAATAAGGCTGCTATGAGCATGGCTGTAAAAACATCTCTTCGAGATCTTAATTTCAGTGCCCTTGGATCCATATCTAGAGCTGGAATTGTTGGATTAGGTGGTAATTCTCTTCTGTGGTAGCTGTAGCATTTCATAGTCTTATCAACAGCACACAGGCTCTGATTCCTCAACACCTTTATTAGCACTCATTATTTTCTGTCTGTGTCCCTCTTTCTGTGGTAGTCAGCTCATGGGTGCAAGCTGGCATCATACAGAAGCTTGATTTACAGTTCTCTAAAGATTAATAATGTTGAATATCTTTTTCATGTGCCTACCAGCCATTTGTACATCTTCTTTAGATCAGCATCCACTGAAGTCTTTGCTTACTCACTCATTCTTTCATTCATTTATGAGATAAGACTTTCATTTATTCGTTTGAGATAAAACTTCACTATGTGGCCCTGGCTGGCTTGGAACTTACTCTGTAGACCAGGCTGGCCTTAAACCCACAGAGATCCTCCTGCCTCTACCTTCCGGGTGTTGAGATTAAAGGGATGTATCACCATGCTGGACATTTATTTATTTTTTTATACTTGAGTCTTGCTGTGTAGCCCAAGGCTGACCTGGAACTTATGATCCCCCTGCCTCATCTTCCAGCCTCCTGAGTGCTGGGATTACAGGTGTAAACCACCATGACCATCTCTGTGTGTGGCATTATACATGGATCTAACTTTATTTTTATTTAGTGTTTTGATTGGTGTAATTCAATCAAAATCACCTCAATCACCTCAAAAGTGAGGTGAGGTCTCCAGCTTTATTTTTTTTCTCCCCCACAGTTATTTTGGCTTTGGGAGAGGTGGGTCCTTTGTGATTTCATATCATTTTAAGATTATATGTGTAATAATTCCATGTGAGAAAGACACGGGCAGCCACGCTGATTAAGCCAATTAAGAGAATAAGAAACCTTTAATCTTGGCTGGTGACCAAGAGCTGGTTCATGCCTCGATGTCTCTTGGTGCCAAAGCTCCAATGGTGTACAGCAGTACAATTGCATCAGTGTTGAATGAGGAACAGAGTAACCTTGTAACATCTGCTTTTGGCAGAACATAGTAGTTACTTCAGGTATAACATGACAATTATTTTTTACTTCTATTCTTCAGTTAGTTAGTAATTATTTTGGTTAATACATCTGGACCATGGTCAGGGTCACAGAAATCCCAGATATGGCTGTTGAGGGTAGAAGACTGAGAAGCATCTGAACAGACAACAAATGGAGTCAGGACACTTCATATGTAAATTTAAGAGTATATGTCAGGTGTAAAAAATGATCAGAAATTACAGTGAGTTGGTTGGTCACTCTTGGTAGAATAGACATCTTTGAACTGATGAATTTTAATCCAAATGAATGTACAATATAAATATCATTCTAATAATCAAAAAAATACTGAAACAATTGATCCAATCTACTAAGTGAAAAATATAAACACTCAGAAGAAGCCATATATGATAGAGAAAAAAAAGATAAAAGACAGGTGTCTGCCACTTTTCCATGAGTCCACTTTTCAGATTACAGTTGTATACCTGGTTATTGTGGGAGACATGAAGCAAGCATCAGTCTTCTCTTGCCTCTCGGGTCTGCAGAACACCACAGCTCAAAGAGAAATGCCATTCTCCTGAAAGCGGCACTGGGCACACTCAGTGGGCAGACAGAAATAAGAGGGACAGGAGAAATCAGGGGCCGTAGACGTGGCTCAGTGAGCAACCTCAGCCTTTGCTGCACAAACATGAGGACCCGGGTTCAAATCCCCATCACCTTGGGACTTGGAGAGAGAAGACCGGAGAGTTATTGTGCTTGCTGGTGGAGAACTTGCTCTGGGTTCAGGGGAAGACATTCTGTCAAGGGAGTAAGGCAAAGAGTGACAGAACAGGACACATGATACCTTCCGCGCGCGCGCGCGCGCACACACACACACACACACACACACACACACACACACACACGGAAGGGGAACCAAATCATGAAAATGGAAGAAACATTTTCGAAAATTATTATGGTCCAGCCATAATAATCTTCTTCCCAGGGGCCCAGAAGAGAAGCTGTGAATGGCGCGAATAAAAAGAATCTAAGTACACCGAGTTCTTTGTCCATCTACTTTATTCCTCTGGGATAAAATTCTGTCTACACAGCTTCAGTTCTGCTCTCATGGCCAGCTCCTTTCTTGCCTGATTTCTCTCTACCTTTATCTGCTGTGCCCTCTAGGTTCTATCTTAAATCTCTCATCGTAGTTCTGCCCCATCTTGGTCTTTGTCATCTCGTTCTTCCCCATCTGGCTCTTCCTCATCTTTCATCTCATTCTTCTAGTTCTCCATCTAGTTCTCCAGTCAAAGTCCTCTCTCAGTCTCCGAGGTTTACAGTTATATACCCATGCAATAGCAGTCAGTGCTCTAGCTAAAGCAAGCTCACCAGGCTTGAATTCGTACAGGGTCATAAAGGCAGACAAGAGTCTTCCTCAGGCAGTGACCATCAGGCTTTCTTTTACAACCCAAAAGGAGAGTGGTAAAGGAGGAGGTCAACTGAGAGCTAAAATCAGTCAATATATCAGAAAAAGGGAATTTTTGTGCTCAAACTACACTCATAGAGGTGGTTAGGGAAATGTTAGGAGTCTATAACGTTAGTATAAATACCACTAAGGCTGTATAAGAAAGGAGGGTCTGAGCTTAATTTGCCTTAATTCAGGAGATTGTTTGGCCTTGGATGTTTGATAGGTATTTCAGATAAAATACACTGTTATGAGTTCTTGGAAGCATACATAGCCTAAAGGATATCATTTCAGGAGTCATGTATACATATATATATACATATATATATATATGACTCCTGAAATGATATCTATGAAAGCTAAAGTATCACCAAGACTTCTTAAGCCATGGCTTGACCTTCAGAAAAGTCCTTGACCTTTCCTAGTAGTAGCTTTTGTGATAGTAGCTGAGTTCCGTTACATTTTCCTGCGGCTGGCAGCAGAACATAAAGGATGAAGGTGATGTTATGAGCACAAAGAAAACTGGAGAGAGAGAAAGGGACACACCTGAGACTGGGGGACAGCCGCATGTAGATAAAAGTTAACAGATGTCAGGAGGTAGAAGAGAAGGTGATGAGGACGTAGTGGAGAAATTGCGACTAAAGAGAAAGATGGGATGGGGTGATGGTGGGTGCCCAACAGGAAGACCTGCTGCTGCCTCTTTCCCTAGGAATGCAAGACTTCAATTATCTCCACACCAACTGCTTTGAGATCACACTAGAGCTGAGTTGCAACAAGTTTCCCCCTCAAGAGGAGCTGCAGCGGGAGTGGTTGGGTAACCGGGAAGCCTTGATCCAGTTCTTGGAACAGGTAAGCCCAGGAGAGGAGCTTCCGGTGGTGGCTGCGGTTCCCGTGGACTCAGGCCAGGCCCTGGCTCTGACTCAGTGCAACAAATGCCCTACTCGTGGGATTTTTTTTCCCTACAGTGTCCTGGAGCATCACTGTCTGTCAAACACTTAACTATAAGCTGAGGACTCTGGGTAAACAAGCATTTATCTCTGTCTATATAGAACTGCCATTCTAACAAGGACAGACAACAAACAAAATAAGAAAGTAAACGCTGTAAAGTGTTAAAAAGAGAAATTCTACGAAAAAAAGCCTTATGGTGATAGTGATTCTTAAACAAGGAGTCCAAGATCAGAGGGGCACAGTCGGGCCAGGTGTCTAGAGCAGGGGCGTAGTCGGGTCAGGTGTTTAGAGCAGGGGTGCAGTCGGGTCAGGTGTTTGGAGCAGGGGTGCAGTCGGGTCAGGTGTCTAGAGCAGGGGTGCAGTCGGGTCAGGTGTTTGGAGCAGGGGTGCAGTCGGGTCAGGTGTCTAGAGCAGGGGCGCAGTCAGGCCAGGTGTCTAGAGCAGGGGCACCAAGTGTCTAGAGCAGAGGCACCAGGTGTCTAGAGCGGGGGCAGGGCCCTCCAAAATAGATACGTGAAAACTAGCCAAGCTGTACATCTGAAAGCATGCCCGGCATCACCAACCCCAAGGAGCTGCCACTCACATGCACTGGAGCGGCTTCTGCCAAAAACAGGAATGACCAGGCTTAGGAGGAGGGGGAGAAACTGGACTCCATGAGCTCTGTTGCTGGGAATGAGAAGTGGCATCATTTCTGTGGGAAACAATGTGACAGCCCTTCCAAAAAATTAAAAATCAGCCTGAAGTTTAGGTCGATGATAAAGTACTTGCTTAGCATGAGAGAGACTCAAACGTGGGTCTCCAAATCTGCAAAAGAAGCAATGAAAAGAAAATTATCATATTATTCAGCACTGTTCTGTCCCAAAGAAGTGGAATCAGACAGACAGGAAGGAAGGAAGGAATATTATTCAGCCTTCAAAACAAAGTGCGCTCTGACACATACCTTGAGGACATTCTGCTAAGTGAAATAAGCCAGTTACAAACAGACATATATTATGTGACTCCATTTGTTTAGATAGAGTTCTTAAAATCATAGAGACAGAATGCAGAATGAAGGCTGGGGCTGCAGGAGCAGAAGGTGGGGTACAGAGTAATGGGTGTAAGTATTGCAGCTCTGAGGGGAAAGGTCTCCTGGCATTTGGGATCCAAGGAATACCACAAAGTCACACCTGTGTGTGTGTGTGTGTGTGTGTGTGTGTGTGTGTGTGTGTGTGTAGGTATAGGTGCATCCATGCATGGTGTTTGTTTGGAGATCAGAAGACAACTTGTAGGAGGGAGTCTGTTCTCTCCTTCCACCATTTCGGTCCTGGGATCAGATGCAGGTTGCCAGGCTCGGCAGCACGCGCCTTTATCCACTAGACCATCTTGACAGCCTTTATCACAATTTAAAGTTCTTTGATTTAAGCAAAATAAAAGGTTAGATCATGAGGAACCAGAGAGATGGCTTGGCAGTTGAGAGTACTGGCTACTCTTTCAGAAGACCTGGGTTTGACTCCCAACACCCTCATGGTGGCTCACAATCATTGGTGACTCTAGTCCCAGGGAATCTGAGACCCTCTTTGCACACCAGGCATGCACTTGGTGTGCAGACACACATGCAGGTAAAATACCCAAACACATAAAATTAATAAGAATTTTAAAAAGATTAGATGAGCAGTGCGGCTGGAATGGAAGCCGGTCTGAGGAACCAGGCAGAGGGTAGCTGTCATGAGGCTGGGCTGCTCCTGGGGACTGCGGCCTTACAGACCAGCCCAGGAGCCTAAGGCCTTGCTGAGCTGGGCTTTGAGAAGAAAGGCAGTATGATTTAACTGAGTCTCTAGCAGGGTCACCCCCTCTACTGAGAAGGGAATTGGGGTTTGGGAGAGCGGTGAAGTACAGCTTTGCAGGCTGCTGCCATGGTGTTAGTGAAGACAGACTGTGCGGACCCATGAGAAAGGCCAGAGCTCTCCCACTGCACAGCTGTTCTGTGATTCTAACTTACTGTTGGCCACTGTCTCCTGCAGGTTCACCAGGGCATCAAGGGAATGGTGCTTGATGAGAACTCTAACAACCTCACAGGGGCTGTCATTTCTGTCACTGGGATCAATCACGATGTCACTTCAGGTAGGCAGGAAGGGAGTTTCTGCTCCTTGTCTCCTTCAGTAGAACTGGGGACCATTTGTAAGCCAGAGTGACCAGCCATCAAGGACGCTGGGGGTGAGGAACTGGAGGAAGGAAAGGTGCCAGATATGGTGCAAAAAGGAAGCATGGCATCAAGCAGCCAGATGTTGATGAGGAAATTCTTTCACTTCTGGAGTGAGCAGGCTCTGAGAGCAGGGAGCATTGATGCAGACAGAGCTCCTACTCAGAGCCCAGGTACCACTGTGGAGATAGTCTTACTGGGAGTATTTCTGGGCTTGGTGATATTAATTAATAATGATGGCATGGAATAGGACCAAGAAGGACGATAACACTCATGTTTAGTCTCCCCTCTGTATCAGGCATTTCTCACATGTCCATTCAGGAAAAGCTGATAGATTCTGTAGTTGGTTGTTTTACTCTTTGCCTCTTTTGGGCGGGGGGGCACTACCCAGCTCCCAAATGAATACATTCTTACTTGTAAATGTCTGGCCTTAGCTTGGCTTGTTTCTTGCCAGCTTTTCTTGACCTACGTTAGCCC
>CABHPP010145325.1:22682-37060 GCA_902168425.1 Peromyscus attwateri
TTGGATGTGTATGCAGAGGCAGGAGCAGCCACAGTCTGTCTTTGGATGTGTATGCAGAGGCAGGAGCAGCCACAGTCTGTTCATTGATTGCACTGCCCTCTGCTTGGCTTCCATTTTAATTTTAGAGCCGTTAACCGCTTTCCCGAGGAAAGAAAAAAGATGTTTCCTCAAGGGTTTTCATCTTACAATTAAGAGGATTAAAACCTCTCCCAGGGCTCAGAATTCCCGGCTGTCCCCACCTCCCTGCAGCCGATGGTGGAGCCTTTCTCTTTCCTCTGCCTTTCCTTCCCTGTTGCCTGAGGTCTCCTGTCTTCCTTTCCTGGGTTTATGTGTTTGCGAAAGGGAAAGTAGGAAATGGTCTCATACAATTGGTTCCGACTCCCCTCCCCTTTTACAGAACTAGCGGAAAATCTGGCTGTGGATTTTTATGGAAGAGGCAGGAAACTCAGGGTGTGGTTTTAACTCCCTGCTGCTTCAGTAGTTGAAACTATTACAAGAAGGGATTTCGGGGAGTGTAGTTAGGACATGGTGTCACCCCCTCCTCTTCTGCTGCTGGTGATGGCTCTGCAGCCACACCAGTGGCCCACACCCGAACACCCAGTCCACAGCATCTTCCCAGAGGACAGCTGTACACAGCCCTTCCATCACACCCATGCCCATGGTAATCTTGGGTTTAAAAATCCAGGAGGATGTGGTGGCGCACACCTTTTCATCCTAGCACTCTGGAGACAGAGGCAGGTGGATCTCTGTGATTTCAAGGCCAGCCTGGGCTACAAAGCAAGTTCTAAGTAGCTGGGGCTACATAGTGAGACCCTATCTCAGAAAGAAAAAAGAATCTAGCCAGGCAATCTCTGTTACCTCTCCGACCCCGGTTGCCAAGAGGTGCGGCAGGCAGAAGGTTGAGGCACTCATCGGCATGTATGGGCATGGTACTGGTGACTCACACAGCCACTAGAAGGGAAATAGAGATGGAGACCCCTCCACTCATCACTCTTGCCCTAAGCAGGGTGTAAGCAAAAGTGTGATTAGAGGTGAGAATAGGATTTTTTGCTAATATTTAGTCCATCCAGCCACACACTTCATGTCATCAGTGGTTGACTCTGTACCACTCTTTAGGAGATAATTGCCGAGTCTGGAGTACCCTACCATTAGAACCTGGTGTGATGGGGGAGGGAGGGAGTCCCAACAGGCACTCAGCTTCTGCCTTGCCCTTGCAGGTTAACTTCCAACTCAGTCGAAGCACGTCTCAGGTGTACCCTGTGCCGAAAGGAAGCAGGCCAAAGCAGCCCCGGACATCCAGAAAGAAAGATCTGGCAGGAAAGCGGCATCGCGGCCCTGCCTGAAGCCCAGCACCCAGGGCCACAAGCAGCAAGGCCGGGTCCCTGCTCTTGAATCCCGTGGCAATGCTTTTCTTTCATTATCTGGGACATAATCAGACACAGGCACATACAGAAGAGTTCTGAGTGTTTCTGTCTGTCCTGGAGCAAGCCTTCTCTAGGCCAGCATTAAAGGAGTCAGAACCTTCTGGAAACTGGTGCCCCACTGTACATGCCTCCAGCAGGGTTCTGGAGACCTTCTTCTTGGGAGTCTGGTTCGGGTCCCATGCCAGTGTGTGCTGCATGCTGAGACAGGTTCCCGCTGGTTGTTCATCTGTCTCCAGAGTCTAGCATGGAGCTGGTGACAGCTTGGTACTACATGAAGCTATCAAAATGACTGTAGTGCTGAGGGGATCCAGAATTGCCTGGGACCATTTCCACAATAGCCAGTGCTTTCCTAGTAAGGAAAGGATGTGATCCACAGGGTCCTGTTCCCTGCCTCCGACCTGTGAGCACTGCCAACAGTTTACACCTTTTGTAATGTTTTCTGGGTATGGAGGAGACGTTGCACGCCTGTAGTCTGGCATGTGTTGCCAGTGTGTCCTTCAGGGCAGTGCTCCGGGCTTTGCTGAGTCCAGCTGAACCCACTGGTCCTGAAGGCATTACTGAGGAAACTAGATGTTTCTGAAGACATTAATTATGTCATCTTCCATCTCATGCCTACTAGCATACAAGCTGATGAACCCTCATCAGTCTGGTGTCCTAAGTCCTCTGTCCCCAGTGCTGGGTGTTGGGGATCAGCCCGAGTTTCCACAGCTGCGCCAGCTTTTTCCTATGGATGAGCAATTCCCCTCTCTCCTCTTGGGGCATAGCCTCACACACAGCAGCAGCTGTGAAGATGTGGCCTCTCCCGTGAACTAACACACTCTTTCTCGATCTGTGTTTGAGCCACCTCAGTCTGTGACCAGAAGGAAAAGGGGCGAAGATGTATCCTCTCCCTCTGAGAGACGGCTCTCCTCGGGCTAAAAGGTTAATGCTTTCTTTGCAGTTTCCGATCTTTAATTCCTTGGATCCCTTCTAATGACGCAGCTCTGAGAGGGCACAACTCAGCTCAATGACACATGACGCCTTCATTTGTTGTGTGTGCCACATTTTCCTAGGCTGTCTGAATATCACTCTGTCTTGAGGGTCCCCAATACTAAGTCATTGGACAGAACTGACGTGTACAAAATGGGGTCACAGAGTGCTTGCTGGCATTGCCCCTGACTTTCCTTCCTTCCTTCATACTAAGGATCTTTACTGAGTCTTGCTCACAAAGGATGCAGAGAATAAAAAGAAGAAGAAAGCATGGCCCATGGTCTCAGTCTGGCAAAGTAGCTTGGAAGACCCATGAACATCACAATACATTGTCATAATTACTCTGACCCCATAACTCTGAGGTGGACCTGGGGAGCCCACGAGAAGAGCCTGTCCCAGCAACGGTGAAGCCTGAGATAAGGTATACTGAAGTCAGACAGAGCAGGGTGTGAAGAAGTGGAGGAGTATGGTTAGTCTGAGAAGGTGATAAGTGCGGATGCCTGGAGCTTCTTCGAAGGTCCTGGGCCCTCTAAGGGGGGACTGCAAGGAACACTGCATGAGATGCTGAGAGACTAGGCTGGGTGTCTGGGAGGGACCATTACACAGGGTCATTTGGCCTTTATCCCCAGAAGACGCAGGAGCCACTGAAGGGTCCTTCCAAAGGCTGGGCTGAACTCGAGTGATAGCCAGGGCTGCTGCTTGAAGAGCCAGCAGCCAGGAGCCTGCAGGGAGCCAGCTGGGAAGATGGCCTCAGCCCTGGAGGGGCAGTGGCAGAGACACATGCAAGCTGAGAGCACTCCCCATCAGCTCCTTGTGACTATGTCCCTATGTTCCCAGAGACTTCCAGTCTCCTCACTCAGATCTCTTCGCCTGCCACCCTGAGGCTGAAACACTAAAGCTCTTGTAGCACTTCACCCCAGCCGTAAGGCCTATCCTAAGTACACCCCACTCAAGTGCAAATGTGAGATTAAACCACAGTGTTATAAAGAATACCTGGGCTCTGGCCATGGCACAAAAACTCCACATATCCTGAAGGAAAATCGTGGTTTGTATACAGTTGAATGTAAGTCCCTACAGGTTCATGCACTGGAAGCTTGGTCCCCAGGGGGGTGGGGGTGGCACTGGTTCAATGGAAACTGTAAGGGGTGGGGCCTAATACGAGATAATTAGGTCATGAACTCCTGCCCTTCAAATAAATCAGTGCTGATCTCCTGGAGCAACAGGCTTGAGTGGGTTGTTTCCAAGCAAAGCCACGCCATCCATTAGCCCCTTCTCCTTCTGATTGATTCCTTTCCACTTCTCCACGAGGGGAGCAGGCATAAGGCCTTTGCCAGGATGCATGTGCCTGTAAGACTCTCGGCCACTGGATCACAGGGGCCCCCAAAAGACCACCACAGAGACCAAATCCCAAATGTAAAAGCAAAGAGCCTTTATTTTCAAGCTCCGAGCTTGGTCTCTCTCTGTCCCACACAGTAGTGAGAGCCAAGAGCCCTGAGCTCAGGTAGGGCAGAGTTTTTATCATAGCAGAGGTTGGGGTGAGGGGATTTCCAGGGTCCAGGACCCTGACTGGCTGACAGTTGTCTAGGGGTATCTGTAAAACAAAAAAATAGGTGTGTGCTAGACTCAAGGACATCTGGCCACCTTATCTAATGGTTGGAATGTTTGGGACACCAGGTACTTTCCCTTAGATGTAGGCCTCCCTGGGTGGGGTCAGCTTATGGCTTTTCCTGGGTCTGGGTGTTGCCTGCCAGTAAGCCTGTCACAGAAGCTGTGTCTGGGCCTCTAAGCCTGTCATGGCAGCTGTGTGGTCAAGCTGTTTTGGGCCCCCACACCTTTCTGTTTTATAACGAGTTTTTAAGAGGAAATCTTCCATGTAAAACGGCAGCCTCAGTGGCTGGTGTCTTCTGTTGCTGAAGGATATCATAGTGAATGCCATGGGTTTTGAACTCTGACAGACCGGAGTTTTGATTGTAGCTCTGGTCTTTATTTGCTGTGTGACCATTTAAAACAAAAACAAAAAAACAAGCAAACAGATAAACCGAAAGATGGCAGAAACGCACCCTTGAGGCTGTGCAGCGGCTCCAAGGAGCCTGAGAGACACACGGAGGAGACTCGGCAGCGGAGGATGATCCTGCAGAACACACAGTGTCTCTGGGACAACTAAAGAAAGGAGGTCTTACGGGAAGATGCTTTTAAAAAGTGATGTCTTGGGAGGCAGAGGCAGGTGGATCTCTGTGAGTTCGAGGCCAGCCTGGTCTACAAAGCGAGTTCCAGGAAAGGCGCAAAGCTACACAGAGAAACCTTGTCTCAAAAAACAAAAAAAAAACAAAAAAAAAAAAGTGATGTCATGGAACTGGAGGAAAAGATGGCTGAAAGGAGTGGCGCTCAGCAGAGAGAATCAGAACTAGAGTCTCTGTGGTGTGTATGAGAGCACCTCAGCAAACAAAGGAGCCAGTCCTTGGGCTGCTGGGGGGCTTGGGCCACTACCTGCTCACCTCACTGAAGTGCCCACGGTACCGCTGCTCAACCTGTAAGCCTGGCCCTCAGCATGGATCAGCTGCTGCTGCAGGGTGGCCAGCACAAAGGGCAGGGTGATGTACAGCAGCCTGGAGCTCTTGCAGGTACTGCGTCTAAGGGCGCTACCCAACTGCATGGCCACCCTGACTATGAGCAACAAGATATCTGAGATGAAAATGTTTGTTTGTTTGGTTTCTGGATTAAGTGTCCTCCAAAGAGAGGCCATGTTAGTATCTGTGGTGCCTGCTGCTGCCAGAGGCGATGGTGATGTCTGGGATCAGTGTTATTCATTAAGCGGCACTGTTTACCATGGGAGAAAAGCCACAAGGTACAACACAACCCACTATAAGAGTTTATTAAGGGAAGGGAACAGAAGGGGTGTGCATAGGCCTATGGGATAACTGTGTGGGAAGAGGGGGAAGGAATAGGTGGAACCTGCTTTTATAGGTTCCCTCCACACATGTGCATATGGGCTTACATAGCTACGCCACACATGCGCATAGATTACATGATCACTCAGCACACGGATTACATAGGACGTAAGGCCCTAGCATGACTAAGCATCTTGCCTGGCTACTGAACAGCGCATGTGTGGTCATGTAGCTGGGGAAGAGGCTAGGAATTCTAACAATCAGTTGTAGCACGAATCTTAAATGGTCTTTTTAATAAAAACAAACCTAGAGCAAGGTATTGGAGTGAATGCTGGAAGATCAAAGTGTAAGGGTTTGGTCTTTAATTACGTCATCAGCCTTCGCCGGTGTCCCAGCCTAAAAAGCGGGTGGGCGCTCTGTTCCCTCTCTTCCTTTCTGCTCTTTCCTCCTATCGGGCCCCCTTTCTCCCTCCTCCCCTCTGTCCCTCTGTCTCTCTGTCTCTCTCTTTCTCTCTCTCCCTCTCCCCCTCCCAATAAAGCTCTAAAAGGTTAACCATGGTTATGATTCTTTTAATCAGCACGCTCCTCCGCCGGCATGGCCAGGAGGGGCAGCGCCATTTAACCAACATCGTAAATATAACCAACACAAAGAAGCAGAACAAGCCACAGCTACCTCACCTTGCCAATTCCTCAGCTGGTCCTGTTTCCTCAGACTGGAAGCCTCTCAGCTGAACTGTGCTGCTCAAAAGCTTAAAAGCTTAACCATATCTAGTTCCTGGTCCTCACGCCTTATATACCTTTCTGCTTTCTGCCATCACTTCCTGGGATTAAAGGCTCACTTCCTGGGATTAAAGGTGTGAGTCACCATGCCTGGATGTTTCCAGTGTGGCTTTAAACTCACAGAGATCCAGATGGATCTCTGCCTCCCAAGTGATAGGATTAAAGGCGTGTGTGCCACCATTTTCTGGCCTCTATATCTAGTGGCTGTTCTGTTCTCTGACCCCAGATAAGTTTATTAGGGTGCACAATATTTTGAGGAACACAATATCACCACAATCAGTGCTGGGACAGAAACCATGCTGATGTCCATGATCAGGGCTGCCATAGGAGACCTTGTTGGTGTTTGTGATCTGTGCTGCTACTGGAAACCATGTTGAGGTCCATGGTGTTGGTTAAATTGGCGCTGCTCCTGGCTGGCCGCCACCCGCGGTGGCCATGCCGGTAGAGGAGAGTGCTGATTGGAAGAATCGCAGCCATGGTTACCTTTTTAGAGCTTTATTGGGGGGGGGGAGAGAGGAAGAGAGGGGGGACAGAGAGAGAGGGGCAGACAGAAGGAAGGAGCGGAAAGGAAAGAGAGGGGCCCACAGAGGGCCCACCCGCTTTTTAGGCTGGGACGTTGTCGAAGGCTGATGACGTAATTAAGGACCGAATCCTTACACATGGTCTACAGTGTAATAATTTTTTTCTATACTGTGAAGATGTGTCTTTGCCAAGGCACCTTCTGATTAGTTTAATAAAGAGCTGAATGGCCAAAAGCTAGACAGGAAGAGATTAGGCGGCACTTCTGGGCAGAGAGGGAAGAAGAGATGAATCTAGGCACAGGAGAGACGCCAGCCAGAGGACATGGAGAGGAAACAGGAGGTGAAAGATGGAAGAGAGGTTAAAAAGCCATGAGGCAAAACATAGATTAATATAAATGGGTTAATTTAAGTTATAAGAGTTATAAGCCTAAGCTAAGACAGGGCTTTCATAAATAATAAGTCTCTGTGTCGTATTTTGTGAGCTGGCTGCCCAAAGAAAAGTCCATCTGCAGTCCATGTTGCTGCCAGAGACCATGTGAGGTCAATCAGTGTTCCATGCTGCCACAGAGTGCTATGGACAAGGAAGCTTCTTTTACAGTGATATCGATAACTGCAGATTCCTAACTGAGAATGAGAGACACTGAATGAAAGGCCTCTGTGACAACCTACACCCCACCCACCCACCCCCACCCCCGCAAAGAAACACTCTAGACAGGAAGCTATTGAAGAGAGTCCTTAAAAATTGTGACAAAGATGTTGAAGTATAGCTCTTCGCTGTTGTAGAATATTATTTCAAGGTGTGTTGCTTTTGTTTATGCTCTGGAATGTCTTGTGGGCCGCAAGAATATATTATAGAGATTCAGCTGTGTATTAAAGCTATACTTTGACCAGCCAAGGGTCTGTTAAAAGGCAAGCCATTTATCATGGACTATTTGGTGCTATCCAGTTTTTAATATTTCAGCTGTCTTGTGCTATGAAATTCTTGCGTGCCCAAATATTCCCAGACCATTTGGCAAACAGTTCAGCTCCTCAGACCTGCTGAACTTCTAGGTAACTAACTCCCCCACTGAGCCTAGGAGACAAGCAGGCTGTAGATGCATAGTTTTGCTTCTTGTGCAAATGAAGTTCATACCATGCCTTGCTTTCAAGCCTAGTGGCATTCCAGAACAATGGACTGAGAGCAATAGGGCTTTTTGCATAACCAGCTGTAGTAAGGACTGGAGCAGAATTCCAGAGACACAGAACCTCGTGGCCAGAGAGAGGAGAGGAAGAGTGAAGGGTGAGGCAGGAACAGCAGAGACAGAACTGCATGGCCAGGGAGAAGAGAGGAAAACAGAGGTTGAGCAGAGAGTAAAGCAGATCTCTTGTAGAGTTTTCTGAGAGCCAGGAGTAAGCAGCTAGGAAGGAGCTAAGGACAAAGGAACAGGACATGAAGATGAGGCTGAAGGCATAAGGGCTTAGTTATTACTAGAGCTATGAGGGGTCAGAAAAAGAAGGGACGGAGGAACTGAATGTCAGGATGGAACTGAAGCTATGTAGGTAGGATTTTATCCCAGAGGAGTAAAGTAGATGGACAAAGAGCTTGGTGTACTTAGATTCTTTTCACAAAAATTATTCCCTCGCCGTTGGTAGCATCTCTCCTGGGCACCCTGGGAAGTATATTATTAAGGCTGGTTCATTAATAATATACAAGAGGAATGTTTGTTTAATGATTCAAAGATGTGTTTGATTAAATAAAATTCACCTGTGGTCAGGAAGCCGAGTCAGCAACTAGCTGATAGGAAGTGGTAGGGAGGAGACAGGTGAAAAGGGGCTTTTTGGAGGATGCCAAGGAGAGGAGGTGAGCTACTTGCTATTCAGCCTCTCTGAAGAGCAGAATTCCACATTAACTTTTGAATCTTGAGTTCTTTAGAGGGAGGGAGGTTTAGTTAAGTTCCCTTCATAGCCTTGCAAGAGTTGGAGCCAGAGGGAACAGATTTCCCTCCAGCTACAGCCCTTGCGGCCTAACCACTGGTGGTATCAGTGGAGTTGCAGTTGCTGATTCAGACAGCTGTGGCTTAAAAGGCAGCAACCGTTTTTTAAAAAGGACAACAATTGGAGCACCAGTGGGTGGTAGAACCACACCGAAAAAGGGGTTACTCCAGCTGGCTTTGCTGCATTTGCCCTCTGGGGCTCTCTGCCAGCTAGCTCTGCTACATCTGCCATCTGAACTTCTGCATGCTAGCAATGGGCTGCTGCTTGCCCAGAGAAATTAACAGAATTGGTAAGAGACTTGGGAAATCCTTTAGGAGAGTAGGAGAGAATTAAATAATATTGAAAAGAATTTTTTTTTCTGTGTTAAAAATGGGAAGCACAACCATTGAGGGTGCTAGGGCTCTCTATACTGCTATCTTAGAAGGCTTGAAGTTAGAATCCTTATATGGGAAGACTTACATTGATATAATACTGATAATACTTGTTATCAGTATGGTAATTAATATCTTACCAATAATAGCCTTGGTAGTTTTTTGTGCTAAATATAACAAGCTGATTAGTAGAATGCAGGCCTTAGAAAGGTATACTAATGAAAAAAACAAAAATGTTCAGACACAGAGGAATTTAGAACAGAATTTGCCACTCCATTGCATTGTGAAACTGGAGAGGAACAGCCTAAGATTATTAGAACACCAACTTTAATATATCCAGTTACTGTTAAACAACAACCACCAGATAATATACATGATATTTCCCAAGACCAAATTCTTGGTGAGGATCAGTATGCTGATTTGCAAAGACAGTGCATGTTGGATGATAACACCCTGGTTCTACGTCATATAGCAGCTTTGAATGCTTGGGACAGGGTTGACAAATCAGGAAAGAGGACTGAATCATTTACTAAAATTACACAAGGCCCAAAAGAAGCTTTCATTGATTTCTTGCGCAGATTAACATCAGCTGTAAACAGAATGGTATCTGATCCAAACACTAGACAAATTTTAATATAATCTTTGGCTTTTGAAAATGCTAATGTAAAAGGGTGATTAGGTCTCCAAGGGCAAGATCAGCACCCATAGAAGAATGGATCAGATATATAATTGATATTGGTCCCCATACTTATAATGATGATACTTGGATAGGAGTATTGCTTTCTAAAAATATGAAGAAAAATCAAAATGTTAGGTGTTTTAATTGTGGTAGACAAGGTCATTTGAAAAGGGGGTATAGGCAAATTGCTCCAAGAAATAATGTTTATTATAGAAATAATTAAAACAGAAGGCACTAGCATTTTGAGTGTGCGGAAGGTGTGGCAAAAGATGGCATTGGACTGATGAATGTATATCAACAAGGGACAGGCAAAGTAACCCTTTGCCATTAGGAAATGCCTGGCTAGCTCAGTTGGTAGAACATGAAACTCTTAATCTCTGGGTCATAGGCTCATGCCCCATGTTGGGCGTCATTATGTTGTTAGGGGTTTTTGGTCTTTTGGGGGGCCTGCCAACTAGCTCCCAAATAAACTTACTCACAGAGGCTTATTATTACTTATGAATACTCAGCCTTAGCTTAGCTTAGTTTCTAGCCAGCTTTCCTTATCTTAAATTATCCCATCTACCTTTTGCCTCTGGGCTTTTCCCCTTCTCTTACTTCCATAAATCTTACTCTTATGCCGTGGCTTGCTGGTTGTGTAGCTGGGTGGCTGGCCTCTGATGTCCTCTCCTTCTCTGGCTTATTCTTGATCCTTTCCTCCCTCTATATATTCTCTCTGCCTGCCAGCCCTGCCTGTCCTTTCTCCTGCCTTGCTAATGGCCAGTTCTTTATTAGACCATCAGGTGTTTTAGACAGGCACAGTTACACAGCTTCACAGAGTTAAACAAATGGAACATAAACAAAAGTAACATATCTTAAAATAATATTCTACTATACTTCATAGTTGGTGGCTTCTTGTGGGGGTGGGGTGGGGGAGGACTCAGTTATCTTTAAGGGGTTGGTCACTGGGAGTTTGACCGTACTCCAGTGAGTATATGGACAACACAGATTGGACTTTGTGTATTTTTATTTTTCTTTTAATTTATTGGGTATGGGTGGGGGGGGGGGGGGGGGCACACAAGGGTGGGAAGATGGATCTAGGAGGAATGGGAAGTGAGTGTGACCATGGTGTATTATAAGAAATTACCAAATAATTAATAAAAATATTACGTTGGGGAAAAAACTCACTTCTCTGAGTCATAATTGTTCATCAAAACAACAACAAAACCAAACCCCAAAACACAGAAATATTATCTGCCTCACCCAGAGTTTGTGGATACTAAAGGTGAGTTTCTCATCAAACAGTGAGGAGGGAAAGCAACCCCTGCCTACCTATCCTTCCTCTGAGGACTGTCACTCCTCAGGCTGGTCAAATGCCACCCAACACATCAGCACAAGTGTTGGGGCTTTCAGGGGTGGTACTGACAAGTTGTTGGGGCTTGGAAGTGGGCAGTTCCTGACAGGCTGTGCTGAGGCCATCATGCCTCTAAAACAGTTACTAACCTCACATGCTAGAACTTTCCCTCCTAAACTGAAAGTTCTTTGATGAAGTGAAGTGACTCCTCTTCCTACTTGAGGTAGATGGACACCCACTTTTCAGGCAGGGTAACATCCCAGTGCCACCACCACATACCCCCCCCCCAAATCACAGAAAACAAAATATACAACATCTAAGAAAATATTTAGTTATTGTTTGGCACATACCGTGGCATGCATGTGGGACCAGAGGACAACTTGCTGGAGATTCACTGTTCCCACCATGTGGGTCCCAGGACTTGAACTCAGGTCATCAGGCTTGTTGGCAAGCTGCCTTTACCCTCTGAGCCAGATTTTAAGAGATTAGTTCAGTAGACTTTACCCAGAGGTTATCTCTGTTAGCAGAGACTTCAGCCTTTGAACAGCTGTTGTGTTTGCTGCCAGTGGTTCCCATATTTTCACCAAACTACCTGTCAGTGGGTGTGGAATACTTCAAGGGTGTGGACAGTGTCACATGGCTTCCAACTGGAGCTTTTCTCTTTTCCCCAAAGTGTCAAACTCACTAAATGCTGTAGCATCTGATTTCTTCCTACAAGATCTATAAGACCAAGTGGAGCAGGGAAACTGAATGACCCAACGACCTTGAAAATCAGTTTTCATCTCTAAGATCCTGGTACTGTGGTGTGAACTCACTCCTGTTACATCCAGGATATTAATCCAGCCTGTGATCT
Source organism: Peromyscus attwateri (assembly GCA_902168425.1). Lineage (NCBI taxonomy): Eukaryota > Metazoa > Chordata > Mammalia > Rodentia > Cricetidae > Peromyscus > Peromyscus attwateri. The sequence continues at coordinate 34,474 of CABHPP010145325.1, forward strand.
CAGGACCTGATAAATATGCACCTGGCCTTGATCTCCTGGCCTCAGGTTTCTAAAACATACAACTTTGAGTGATGGGTGGGTTGATGCTAAGCACAGTTCTTACCTCTGAGAGTAAGATAATTGGTTTTAGCTGGGCATGGTGGTGTATCCCTGTCATCCCAGTACCTGGGAGGCAGAGGCAGGTGGATCTCTGTGAGTTTGAGGCCAGCCTGATCTACAGAGTGAGTTCCAGGACAGCCAGGGCAATTACAAAGAGAAACTCTGTCTCGGAAAAAAAAAAAAAAATTGTGGGTGTATATGTGTTACTGAGTACTGATGTGCTGATGTGCCCAGAGCCTTAGGTGCTGTGGAATAATCCTTTTGTACACTGTGAATATGTATTACTCCCATTGTTTAATAAAGAAGCTGATTGGCTTATAGCAACATAGGATAAAGTTAGGCGGGACAATCAAACTGAGAAGGCTGGGATGAAGAAGGGTAGAGTGAGAGGAGATGCCAGCCAGCCATCGAGGAAACAGGATGTATAGAAAATGAGGTAATAAGCCATGAGCCACGTGGCAGAATGTAGATGAATAGAAATGGGTTGATTTAAGTTGGAAGAGCTAGTTAGTAATAAACCTGAGCTATTGGCTGAGCGTCTATAATTAATAAGTCTCCACGTGGTTATTTGGGAAGTGGCTACTGGGACACAGAGAAACTACCTACAGAAATCCTCCTGCCTCTGCCTTTCAGGTGCTGGGACTAAAGCCATATACCACCTTGCCTGGCTTGTTAATACGTCTTAAAGGTTTTACCTGAGAGTTGAAAGGATTTTACATCAGACAGTGTGTGTGTGTGTGTGTGTGTGTGTGTGTGTGTGTGTGTACACAATAGTGTCTATGGAAGCTAAAGGCATCCTGTCCCCAGAGGTGAAGTTAGGTGGTTGTGAGCCACCTGCTGTGGGTGCTGGGAACTGAACTCTGGCTACAGATATGTGCTCTTACCTGCTGAGCCATCTTTCCAGTCCCTTCAGTGTGCCCTTTGACCTTTTGCTCCAGGGTAGGACAAGGGAAGAGTGTCTTAGTTTCTGTTCCTCTTGCTGTAATTAAAGAAAAAGCAAAACAAACACAAAAATCTTTCCACTCAAGCACCTTAGGGGAGAAGACGGTGATTCTGACTCAGCTCAAGTCACAGCAGCCAGGGCTTGAGAGAGCCACTCAAATTGATAGCCAAGGAGCGGAGAGCAGTGAATGTGTGTGCTCGCTCCCTTCCCCACTTTCATTCAGTCCAAGGACAGCTAGAGCTCGCTGCTCTTCCAGAGGACCCAAGTTCAGCTCCGAGCAAGCAGTTAGTGTTGTAACAGAATCGAATTATTGGGGACCCAGTTAGTGTATTTAGGGCTGAAGAACTGGTTGTTAGTGTGGAAAAAAAAAAAAAACAAAAAACAACACATTTGATGTCAGGAGTGTGGGGGAAGGGTAGAGAGATGATTCTGAGGTGGAAGAGCACTTGTTGCTCTTCCCTGGGGCCTGGGTTTGGTGCCCAGCACCCCCGTGGTGGCTCACAACCATCTGTAACTCTAGCTCCAGATGATCTAATGCCCTCTTCTGGTCTCCATGGGCACTGCATGCACATGGTGTTCAGACATACACATGGCCCAAAACACCCATACACATACAAATAATAAATAAATAGTAGACAGAGACAGAGCTAGAACTGCTAGTATACCTGCTCATCTGGTAGATATTTGTCCTCACACATAAGCCAGACCCTGTTTGGATGGCGGGGAGATAGCGGACAAACCAGAGAGACATGGTTTCTACCTTTTTGGAGTTGGATAAATTTGGAGGGGGAGACAAAGACTAAAACAATATACTACATAAAAACATAAAAAGGATTTGTATCTGAAATGAGAAGCCCAGAGATGAAAAGGAAAGTGTAGAGGCCCGATGATGAAGGAAGACTTATCTAAGCAGATGACACTGGGCTGATCTGGAAAGGAGAACAGGAAGGCTTCCCAAGAACAGAGCAGTAAGCACCCCAGGCCGAAGGAGTCATAAGGCCAAGGATCCTGTAGCAGGGATCAGCCTGTCTGTCTCTAGCAGCTGCATCTCCTGGATCTAAGGTATATGTGTGTACACATGCGTGTATCTGGTGTGTGAAGGGTATGTGCTCTCAAGTCTCCCCACCTACCATATCAATATTGCTGGGGGTCTAACTCAGCATGGGACAGCCTAGCATCCAAACCACAGAGTCTGGCTGGGAGTGAGCTGGTAAAACTCCCTTTTCCCACGACAACAGAAGACACGAATGAGCCTAACCATCCCGAGAACAAGGTGTTGCAAACGCGGCAACTTGGCTCTGGGCAAATCTGGCACCAGACCAGGAGAAGCTGCAGTCCCTGTGTGGAAAGAATCATCTTCCACATGCAGTGCCACCATCTGTCCTACCATGCTCCTGGCACACAGCCTGCACGCACACAGCCTGCACACACACAGCCTGCACACACACAGCCTGCACGCACACAGCCTGCACACACACAGCCTGCATACACACACACACACACACACAGCCTGCATGCACACAAAGCCTGCATGCACACACACAA
>CABHPP010145325.1:37070-47438 GCA_902168425.1 Peromyscus attwateri
AAGCCTGCATGCACACAGCCTGCACACACACAGCCTGCATGCACACAGCCTGTACACACACAGCCTGCATGCATACACACACACAACCTGTATGCACACAGCCTCCACACACACAGTCTTCATTCACACAGCCTCCACGCACACAGCCTGCATGCATACAGCCTGCACACACAAAGCCTGCACGCACACAGCCTGTATGGGGTGACACAGCCTCACGCACACAGCCTGCGTGCATGCAGGGCCTCTCTCCCTCCTGGGTCTGACTTCAGGGTGGCTGAAACACTGGTTTCATTCAGACTCTTAAACCTGAGGAACGTTGTTGGACAGACGCCTAAACAAGTACGTGTCCTCTCCCTCCTCCCAAAAGTTAAGTTCCACCATTTAGAAAGGCCTCCCCCTCACCGGTCATCTCTCCTCCATATAAGAATCCTCACCACACCCCTTCCCTTCCTGGGTCTTTCCCCACTTTCCTTTCCCTGACACACTGGCTAAGTTCTCCCTGCAGGGGTGCAGAGTCTGCTGCGGCCCAGGACACCAGCAGCCCAGGCTCCAAAAGCAGAGAGCAGCTTCAGGGTGGGCCGTTGCTTGTTTCTGCTCACACCCTGCTGGCCTTCTACACACAGTCCTGGGAACAGACAAATAAAACCCTTTCTTGGCTCCATGTTCTCCTCACGGGGAGGGAAAAGGCCTCTCTGACTTCCCATAGATTGTCCCAGCCAGGCCTTGGGCCTGGAGACACCATGCTGAGCACTAGATCAAAGGAGTTGATGAGCCTCCTTAAAATCCTTTCTGAAATCAGATCAAGCAAAAACAAGCTAAGAAATTACAGGACAATTCTACTCCTTTTCCAAAATTCTTAAATGTTTATACACACTGTAGTTTATAGTCAGCCAATAAAATTACTTTATTATTTTACAGACCAATAAAAAATTTTAATGGCAAGTTAAAGGATCCACTTACTATTTTGGAGTAGTTTACTAATTTTCTAGTAAGGTCAATTAGAAAAAATATACCTGCTATCCTCCACCTTCATGAACTCATAATTGCTTTCATGTCCCAAGTTAGGAAATCTATAATCTTAACATTAAAAGTCATGAGCCAGGGCTGGAGAGATGGCTCAGCAGTTAAGAGAGCTTGCTGTGTACTTCCAGAGAACATGGGTTCACTTCCTAGCACTCACATCGGGGAGTTCACACCTACCTGTAACTCCAGCTCCAGGGAATACACACACACACACACACACACACACACATACACACACACACACACACACCATACAGACACATAAATAAAAACAAAATGTTTCAGCTGGACATGGTGGCACATGCCTTTAATCCCAGCAACTGAGAGACAGGTGGATCTCTGTGAGTTTGAAGCCAGCCTGGTCTAGATAGGGAGTTTCAGCCAGCCAGAGCTACATAGTGAGAGCCTGTCTCAAATGAAAAATAAATAGATAAATAAACAAAATATAATCTTTAAAAGTATAATAATCCTTTTTCTCATTATGCTACAGTAAATGTTTCATTTCTGCTTAGCATTAGTGTCTTTGGTAACTAAAAATGTATGCATGAGGACTTCACAAAGAGTTGGATCAGGTGCCCCAGTCTGTAGTCTGAAATCTGTCCCCACTTTTTAGTATCATTGTCTTTGCTGAAAGCTTCTTCCTCGGGTTATCCCATGACGGGGGAAGGTACTAACAGTTCTACAAGCTCGCCTTCTCCCAGCCTAGAAGCAGACTAGCTCTGACGCTTGGATCACACACATACTTACCTGGGTGTGACTTCCAATAACACAAATTAAGAAACTATAATAATGACTCTTATTGGTCAATCTGTGGTTATCTGCCACTCCTGGAAGATGGAGGCTCGCTCTCTCTCTCTGTCTCTCTCTTTCTCTCTGTCTCTCTCTCTCTGTCTCTCTCTGTCTCTCTCTCTCTCTCTCTCTCTCTCTCTCTCTCTCTCTCTCTCTCTGTGTGTGTGTGTGTGTGTGTGTGTGTGTGTGTGTTAGCATAGAACATTGGTTATCATTAAACAATAACACAAGTTCTTTTACTCCAATTTTAATTATTAATATTAACTCCCAGATGACACAATATACTTCATGTAGTAAACACATCTATATCCATCTGCAAATAGAATGGATGTAAAGGTTCAAGAGGCCACAGCAGAGTTCAGGAGGTTTCTGAAGTCCTGTACAGCGAGGAGCTGAGGGACATGGAAGTAGAGTCTGTATTGATGGGCCCTACCGTGAAGAAGCCATGGATGCCAGGGATGTGCAGTGGCCGCAGGTCAGAGTAAAGCTGCAAAGTTGAGGCAAAAGGGCAGGATGAGGTCCAGATGAAGGAATGGACAGACAGATGGATGGCCGGTCCAGATTGATGAACTGGAGAATAGGCACATAGCAGTTAGTACCAGCTTCCACTGCAAGGATGGAGCCTAGTTAAGGCCCTGAGATAGCTGGGCATTCTCTCCTGGTAGGTCCTTGGCACACACCAGATGACCAGCGCTCCGCCATCTCTGTCACCAAGGTGGCTTGGTGTCCCCCTCTTTATGAGGTCCAAGTGAAGGAGTCACACTCTTTCCTTGGGATGGTGTGGTTGCTAAGTTCTTGGGCCTGTTTTCCCTGGTACACCCATTGCCCCCTATACTCCCAATCCAACCCGATATATTTACAGGGTGGCACACTTTCTGATTTGGGGAATAAGTCATTTTTTAGTCTATGCTGCATGGCTGGTCCATCCAGGTGCAGAGGCATCCTCCTTTCCCAAAATGAGTCAATGCTACCTCTATACTGGAACCTCCCAGGGCAAGGCACCATCTGAAAATGCCAGTTTTACACAATAGGGAATGGCCTCTCAGGGCAGTCTCCCCTCTAACACTGGATAGCTTTGTGTTTACTCGTTATTTATTTGTTTAACACATGAAAGAGTAGCCCTCACTCACTCTTAGAACTAGAGCTTCATATCAACCTTGTTTCTTTGTATTTATTCTGATGATAACTTCCTGTGATTACAGTCTGGTTTTGCACTTAGGGGTGTCCATACAAATTTTCCCTTCTTGAGTGAGTGAATTTAAATAAACGCTTAAACAAAAAGCAGAAAGGTGGCATGCCACATGTCAGCAGTTATTGGGCTGGGGTGTAGCTCAATGGTAGAGTGCTTGCCTAGCATGCAGGACTTCGATCCTGACATCCATACAACCTGAGTGCTCAGGAAATGGAAGAGGACCAAATTTTCAAGGGCATCTTTAGGAACATAGTGAGTTCAAGGCCAGCCTGGGATGCATGATGTCTTGTCTCATATATATAATGGTTTTCTGATACAAACAGTGTAAGAATGGTTAAGTTGTGGAAAATATAGGGAAGATGAGATGAGCCAACCTCATGGAGGCTCAGCTCCTCATTTACATGCTAAGGGTGACAGTGACCACCTCTGTGGGTCATCATGACATGTGCCGAGAACAACCAATGTTATTTGGAGAGAAAAAGAAAACTTTATTATCTTGCTCTGTTAATGTGAACAACCAAGACAAGAAAACAGGACCTATAAGGATTTCTGTGGGGTTTTGTTGTTATTGCTGTTGTTTTGAGACAGTGTCTCACTAGGTAGCCTAAGTTAATCTTGAACCCGAGACCCTCTTGCCTTGGTCTTCCAAGTGCTAAGGTTACCGTGATGAGTCACCATGCTTAGCTACATCATATTTCTAAAAATTACTTCTAGGAGCCAGCAAGACGACTCCATGGGTATGGGCGCTCCTGCCAAGTTTAATAACCAGAGTTCCATTCTTGGAATCCACATGGTGGAAGGAGAGAGCTGACGCTTGTAAGTTATTCTCTAACTTCCACGGAAGCACTGTGGTGTACACAGGCAGGCAAATATTCACACACACAAAATAAATAACCGTTAAGATTTTTTTTAACAAAAAAATTAATTCTACTCAAATGAAGAATCCTGGTTCTGTTTCTTGAAGAAATGTTTTTTTTCTCACTGATAAAGAAGAAAAACTAAAGGTGTAAATATATGCTATGGTCTTTATAGAAGGCCAGGTTATAATAAACATTTTCTATAAAATTGTTTTCAGGAGCTGAAGAAATGGTCCAGCGATTAAGAGCACTGGCTGCTCTCTCAGAGGACTTGAGTTCGATTTCCAGTACCCACATAGCAACTCACAACCATCTGTAACTCCAATCCTAAGGGATTCAACATCCTCTCCTGTCTCCTTAGAACCAGGCACACAAGTAATGCACAGACATGCATGTGGACGACACACTCATACACATAAAATAAAGAGAAAACTGTATTTCAGCTTCTACATTGCCAGATGCTTATTTAGAAAGTGATATATCTTTGGCAGGTACATAAAATGGATGGTTTTTTGTTTTTTTTTTTTAAGAAGTATTACTTCTGGGACTGGAGAGATAGCTTAGTGGTTAAGAGCACTGACTGCCTTCCCAGAGGACCTGGGTTTGATTCTCAGCACTCACATGGCAGCTCACAACTGTGTAACTCCAATTTCAGGGGATCTGATGCCCTCTGTTGGTCTCCACAGGCATTGGGCACATATTTGGTACCCAGACAGACACTCAGGCAAAACACCCATACATATAAAAATAAAATGAAAAAAATGAAAAATATTACTTGAGTTCAGCATTTATATGTTCAGGTGGGCTTGGTATGTTATGGTGGGTATTTGTATTCAAGGGTATTCATTTGTTTGCTGTTTTGTTTTTTGACTTGCTTTGTTTTCTCACTACGTAGCTGAGGCTGTCTGGGACCCTGCATTTTGACCAGGCTGGACTCAGACTCACAGAGATCTACCTGCCTCTACCTTTCGTGTGCTGGGATTACATGTATGTGCCACCACGCCTGGCTTGGTTTTTATTTTTGACTGTGATGAAATATGAAGGCAAGTGAAGCTTCCACGGGTAGCAGGCCTTCTGCATAGCATCAGGAGGCCCTAAAGAGAAACGGGGTGCAGCTTTTGTTTGTTTTGTTCTTTTTTAAAAAATTTATTTATTTATTATGTATACAGTGTTCTGCCTGCAGGCTAGAAGAGGGCACCAGATCTCACTACAGATGGTTGTGAGCCACCATGTGGTTGCTGGGAATTGAACTCAGGACGTCTGAAGAGCAGCCAGTGCTCTTAACCTCTGAGCCATCTCTCCAGCCCTTGTTTTGTTCTTTACAACTTAAAAGCTTCCTTGCAGGGAACTTTTTCTAAGAACAAGAGAGGAATTGGCCTCACTCTGGGTTCCGGAGTGGAGCCTGTTACGTTCCTCGTTCCTCCAGCAGTGTTTCTCAGCCTTCCCAACGCTGAGACCCTTCAGTACAGGTCCTCACGTTGTGGTGGTGGTGACCCCCAGCCTTAAAATCGTTTTCCTTGTTACTTCATTGTAACACGAATTGCTAAATGGTCTCATTAGTAAAAAATCCAAAGCCAGATATTGGGGTAAAAGCTGAAAGATCAGAGAGACAGAGCAGCAAGCCACTAGTTCTTAGCCCTATGAAATCCTCCTGGAAAGAGAGTGAGCTCCTCTCTCTGCCCAGCTCTATCACTTCCTGTCTGTCTGTCTGTACAGACTTCCAGATCTCTATGGTTAACTAGTGGCTAGCTCCTCCTTCTGATTTTCAGGCAAGCTTTATTTGTTAGAGCACAAATAAAGTATCACCACACTTCATAACTGTAATTTTGCTACTGTCATGAATCATGATGCAAATGTTTTTTGAGACAGAGGTTTGCCGCTGGGGTCACGCCCCACATGCTGAGAACCACTGCTGGCCCCGCCCTTGCACAGGTCTTCCAAACAGATGTGGCTGGGTCAAAATCATCCTAGACTCCTCCATTCTCTAGGGAGCACTGCCTTCCTATTCCCATTCCCATCCTCTCCGAGGACTCATCTTCCACTGTCTCTGTCTTGGGGACAGCCCCCCACCCCATGTTCTGACCCCCTTTTTATGAATAGTTCGCAAAAATCTCCACATGATGCCTCTTCCTTCGTGGCATTCGAAGTTGCAAGCCTGTGTCTTCTGTATTACACCACTAAGTTCTGGACACCTTTTCCTTAGGATCGGGAGGAAGAACGGCTCCTCGCCCAAGCCGGGCCCCTGGCTGCTCCAGGATTAATGTCAGCCTGATATCCTGTGAGAGGCATCTTCAGCAACTGCTCCTCTAATCAGCTTATGGCTGCCACAAGGTACATTCAAGAAAAGGCTCAGCTGCAGGGCCAAGCCATTGACCAGCTGCTCTTTTGCAATGTTTCCTGTGATGACAGTGAAAATTCAGACCCAGACTATCCTGACAGGTTCAGTCACCAAAGCCGACAAGAATTCTGTGTTTTGGTCTATTGAAAATTACTGGTGGTGGAAGGAAGCAGATATTTATAAAATTTTTAAAAGATTTATTTATTTTTCTTTTATGTGCATGGGTGTTTGGCCTGTACGTATGTCTGTGCTCCATGTACATGCCTAGTTTGAGCAGGGCCCGAAGGACATATCCGATCCTCTGGAACTGGAGTTACAGATGATTGTGAGCTGCCATGTGGTGCTGGGAATAAAACCTGGGTCCTCTGGAAAAACAGCGAGTGCTCTTACCAGCTGAGCAGTCTCTCCAGTCTCTGTTTATAAGTTTCAATTCTAACTTTCTGTCTTACAAGGCAGCTGGACCACAACCCTCTCTATCCCCCACCTTTCAGGAGGGTCTGGTGTACCCTAGGCTGGCTTTGAACTCGTTATGTAGCCAAAGGTGATCTTGAACTTCTGATCCTCCTGCCTCCACCTCCCGAGTGCTGAGATTACAGGTATGCACCACCTCTGCCAGTGAGTGGTGCTGGGCCTTGAACCCAAGGCCTCATGCATGCTGAGCAGGCCCTCTAACAACTGAGCTAAATCCCGGCCCCACATAGATCTCTTCTGATCAGTTTTATTCCAGTCCTCTCAACTGAGGATATTGATCATAAAACTCAGTCTGCCGTGGCCTGCTAGACTCAGGATGACCCTCACTCCTGATTACTTCCTATCACTATTTATTTACTCTGTGTTTGTGTGCATATGTAAAGGTCAGAGGGCAACTTTCTGGGAGCAAACTCAGGTCCTCAGACTTGGTGGCAGCAAGCACCTCTACCCACTGAGCCATCTCGCTGGCCTCTGTGTGTCTTCTAGTCCCGTCTCACGATTCTCTACTTGCTTGCTCACACCAGATCCTCTTGTGGCTCTGAAATTTGCCAAGTTGCTCTTGGCTTCAGAGCTTTGCAGTTTCTTCTGCCTGAAAAGCACCGCCTTAGCTCTTTGCAAGGCTGAGTCTTCCTCCTCATTTTGGTCTCAGAAAGTATCACATTCGAAGAGAGACTTCCCCACCACCTTTAGAGTCAAAGAAACCTCTCCCTTTGTTTTAGCTCGATTCCTCGTCTGAGCCACCAAATAGGAAAAAGAAATATGTTGAGTAACTGCTTTCCCATCCCTTCAAGGACTGTTGTAGCAACTCCTATCAGCCCGGTTGCAGCTGAGAGAAGTTAATTCTTCCATGCCGCGGGTGCCCAGGGCGTCAGGGGTTAATTCTTCACCATTAATCTGTGTCCCCTGGCTTGTTTTTACACTCCATGCTGATCTAGCAAATAACTTATTCCTGTCACATCATCGTGGAGTATGACTTCCACGATGGCAGACCGCATGCTGTCTGTTGGGCAGGCTGAATCCCAAATGTCCAGCACAGCTCCGCTCTGTGTCAAGAGTCAGTGAGTGTTCCTTGATGAGAGGCAAAGTTACCGTGCACTGGGGATTTCAGCGTTCTCAGGCTGTTATCCAAAGCACTGAAAACAAGGGCTCACAGACTTGCAAAAGAAGCAAGATGACTTTATTCAGAGTAGAGACTAGAGAGGATACACTGCCAAGATTCTCAGTGGTCCCAGGACAGACAGTACTCAAGGGCCCCAGGCAGCAGCTGAGCTCTCCCTGTGGCCTAAAGGAAGGAGGGACTGGTCACCGAAGGGTTATTTTGGGTGGTTCTCTATTTTGACTGATAGATTAGGTCATACATTCATTTTTCTTACTGTGCCTGCCTGTCTCTTCCTGGACTCATCTGATTTTAATCATACACACACCCAATTATGCATAGACACAAGTTAGTAAATAGGAGATTCTCTCTAAAAGGGAGGGCATCGCTTTGCCTTACTGGTAATTCATACAAAACCAGTTCAGGCCAGATCAGCTCCCCCTTTTTTTTCTTCTTTATATGTGACTATATTGGGAATATACTTGAACATAAACTATTTGATTGTTACCAGTTCCAGGTCTGGAAATGTATACTATCGTTGAGAGATGGAAGCGGGGCTGTATTATTACAAGAGGTGATGTGGAGCCCCAAACCAAATGGGAATCTTGGGGCACTAAACCGTTCCTACACTTGCCTGCCTCAGAAGTGTTACGCCAATCACAACTGAGATCTTGGTGACACCCTCAGGCAATTAGTCTCAAACTTCAGTGCACCAACCAAAGAACCAGTCTCTGAGAGTCAATAGCCCGGCTCTTCAGGTACAGACTCTTGGGTGAAAGGAAAATGTTTAGATTAGGGACTAGAGAGACAGCTCAGAGGAAAAGACACTTGCTGTCCGACCTGATAGCCACATGGTAGAAGAGGTTGACTCCCAGGAGTTGTCCTCTGACCTCCTCATGAGACCCCTGCCTCAAGTGTCCCCTACCCCAGTAAATAGATAAATAAATGTTAAGAAGAGAAAAGTTTAGATAGAGCTGAGTTAAGACATTCCAGTGTTTTAATTTCAAAATGAAATCTTTGCTTTTAGTTCATCTGATTTTCATAAGGAATCCTTGGCTCTAAACCACATTAGAAAACTATATATACAGGAAACAAAATTGTGGTTAGTTAATGATAGCAACTATTATCAGCCGGGCACAGTGGTACACCTTTAACCCCAGCACTCTGCAGAGGCAGAGGCAGGTGGCTCTCTGGGAGTTTGAGGCCAGCCTGGTCTACATAGTAAGTTCTAAGACAGCCAGAGACACAAAATAGAGAGACCCTGTTCCCTCCCCCAAAAGAAAAAGAATAACTGTTATTATCTCTCTAGGTAGTAGATTTTCTGTTACTTGAAAAGGGGGGGGAGCCCCTTGTTCCACAGGCGACTGAAGCATTTGCTAAATTTTTTAAAGACAAAAATCTGGAATATTTGTGTTTTACTACAAAAACTTCTTCCCGCAGTGTTCAAACAGCAAAGGAGAAGAATAACATAGGTGACCCAGCAGTCTCACTTCTGGATACATGCCCCAAAGAACCGGACAAAATGACTCCAGTAGATATGTGTACACTTTTGGTCATTCACAATAGCCAAAAGGGAAACTCCACTGAAGTGCCCACTGAAGGACAAACGCATAAACAGAACGTAGTCTATATAGACGATGGGATACATTCAGCAGCAAAAAGGAAGGACACATAGTACAACACAGATGAAATTTAGGGCGTTACTCTATCTGAAATAAGCCAGACACCAAAAGGACAAGTATGTTGGATTCCATTTATGAACGCGTCCAGAGTGGAGGAATTCTTAAGGACACAGGAGAAGAGGGGTTGTTGGGGCTAGGGAGTGGGGAGTCCCTCCATGATGAGAGCAGCTTCAGTTTGGGAAGATTAAAAGGTCCTGGTGATGGACAGGATGATGGTTGCATAGCAACGTGAATGCACCTACTGCCGATGACATGCGCGCTTAAAAAATGATCCAAAGGATACATACACTTCAAGCTATGTCTAGTTGACTATGATCTTTTAAGAGTAGAGGAGTCGAGGAACGATACAGCTAAGGACAATTTTGAAAAAAAGGCTTATCTTTGCTATGTGTGCATAGTGATAGAAGATGCCTGCATTCCTCAAATCTGCTAGGCAGCTGCCTTGACGGTGAAGCCCTGCAATCGCAGCAGCACCTCCAAGCACTTGCGATCTCTAATAAAGCAGAAATCCTGCGGGGTCTCTGAGAAACTGAGGCGTCTGCTTCCTGTATTCTGTGATTCCTTGCTTTTAAATTCTCAAAATTGTTCTGCCGAGACTTTTCTCTGGAGAAGGGGGAAAAAAAAAAAGATGGGGAGAGGGGAGAGACCTGGTGGCGCATGCCCCGCAATCCCGTACTTGGGGAGTGAAGGATGATCAAAGGTTCGAGGCCAGCCTCCCCCGCGGAGTAAGTTCATCGCGCAGCGGAGAATTTTAGAGTTTTCTAGGTTGGCGGTGACGCGGGTGCGCGGGGTGGGGGTGGGGTACGGGTGGATCCTAGCCCGAGCAGACCACGGCCCCGTGCCTCAGTTTCCCGGAGAGGCCCTGGGAGCGCGGGGGCCCTGACGTGGCGGGGCGGCGGGCGGGGCGGCCGCCAGGGGGC
>CABHPP010145326.1:0-47312 GCA_902168425.1 Peromyscus attwateri
GGGTAGAGCTGCCCATGAGTCTGCTTAGATATTTGGTTGTCTTTTGACTGTTCTTGAGCCAGTTTATCAGGATCTAGAGGGGAAAGTGAGCTGAGAGGCGGTGCCAGCTTCTGTCTTACTTTGGTTGTATTTTTCAAAGCAGCAGACTGTATCTCTCTGTTTTCACCCCTTGTAGAGGTCATTGTAGTCTCTCACCGAATTGTGGCAGCCACCTCCTGACTGTTTTCTCTGCTTCTAGCCTTGTCCTACCTTCAGCTACTTTTCTTAGACAAGGTCTCACTATGGAGCCCTAGCTGACCTGGAACTCACTCTATATGGCAGATTAGCATTAAACTCAAGGATCCACCTGCTCTGCCTCTGAGTGCTGAGATTAAAGGCGTGTGCCACCATGCCTGGCCCTAAGAAGTCTTTTAATGATATAAACCTGGTTATGTTTTTCTCGGCTTAAGGACTTTTTACAGCTTGTATTTTTTTTTTTTTAGCTGCTTGTAATTTCAAGCTATCGTATATATTTAGAAAACTACATAAAATGTGTGACTATAATGATAAAGGGGTCATTGCCAGTGCAGTCACCACTCAGATCAAGAACTACAGTACTCTCAAACTCCAGAAGATCCCCGACTATCCCTACCTCAGCACGCTTCTCCACCCACCTCACCGCACTCAAGGGTCAATCACTGTCCTGACTTTGTGTTAATCATTTCCGTATTCTCCTTGCTCCTGATTTTTAAGAACCTTGTTTTGGGGTAGTGATTAAGTGGAACCTCACTGCTCACTGACTCATGTCCTCCAGTGGAAAACAAGAGTTTCACCCTCAGCCCCACCTAAAGGCTCAACGGAGACACCAGAAAAATAGCTTTGGGTGGGGAGGGATTGGGCAGTGGACCAGCTTGGCCCAGGAAAATAGTGCCATCAAATGGGAGGTTTTCCACTTGACTACTACCCACAGTCCACCTTCAGCTCTTGATGTTTTCTCAGGACTTGATGTTTCTGAGATTTCAGAACTAATTCTGTGACACAAAGCTGCTGCTAACTGCCTTGGTGGCAACAATCAAACAGAATATATACTTATGTGTAGATTTCCTGTGCAACAACCACCCTCCAAAAGACAAAAAACAAAAACTAAAAAAAAAAAACCCAACAAACCAAAAAAAAAAAAAAAAAAAAAATAAATAAACTTACTTCCATAGCTCAGATTTCAGTTCTGACTTCTCTTTTGTGTGTGTGTGTGTGTGTGTGTGTGTGTGTGTGTGTGTTTATTGTTGTTATTTTTAGCCCTGGCTGGCCTGGAACTCACTACGTAGACCAGACTTGGCCTCAGACTCTCAGTAATCTGCCTGCCTCTGCCTCCTATGTGATGGGAAATTAAAGGTGTGCACCGTCAAGCTCACCCTCCTCTTCTAAAGAAAGATTTGTATTTTATGTGTATGAGTGTTATCTGCATGTGTATTTATGCAGTTTTGTACCTGCCCAGGGCCTGTGGAGGCCAGAGGAGAGAGTTGGATTCCTTGGAACTGGAGTTACTGGGGGTTGTGAATGACTGTGTGGGTGTTGAGAACTGAATCTTGGTCCTCAGCAAAAGCAGCAAGCTCTCTTCACTGCTGAGCCACATTTCTAGACCCTTCTTCCTTTTTACATTTGAAAAAATAACATTGTGTGTGTGTGTGTGTGTGTGTGTGTGTGTGTGTGTGTGTGTGTGTCACAATCCATCATTCAGGGAAGGCAGGTCAGGAACTCTAGGCAGGAACTGAAACAGAGGGCAGGGAGGAATGCTGCTTACACTCTTGCCCTTATGGTGTGCTCAGCCTGCTTTGTTACACATCTCAGAACCACCTGCCCAGGGGGCACTGCCCTGGACCCTCCCTCAGTCATTAGTCAGAAAGTGCCCTTCAGACCTGCTTACAGGCCAATCTGATGGAGGTGTTTTCTCAATCAAGGTTTCCTCTTCTCAGGTCACTTTAGCTTGTATTGAGTTGACAAAAACTAACCAACACAGCTGCTACTCCCCATTTGGTTCAGCACAGAGAAGTTTGTAGCTTTGCTGGTCTCAAAATGTAGTGTTATTATTCTTACCCTAAGCTTGTCCTTCCTTCCTTCCTCTCCCTCCCTCCCTTCCTTTTTTCTTTCCTTCCTTCCTTTCTTCTTTCCTTCCTTCCTTCCTTCCTTCCTTCCTTCCTTCCTTTCTTTCTTTTTTTTTTTTCCGAGACAGTGTTTCTCTGTGTAGCTTTGGAGCCTGTCCTGGAACTCACTCTGTAGACCAGGCTGTCCTCGAACTCACAGAGATCCACCTGCCTCTGCCTCCCAAGTGCTCGGATTAAAGGTGTGAGCCACGACACCTGGCTTCCTTCCTTCCTTCCTTTCTTTCTTTCTTTTTAATTTTGAGACAGGGTATCACTAAGTTGCCCATGCAGACCTTGCAATCCTCCTGCCTCAGAACCCCCCTGTGCCCCCCTCCAGGAAAGTAGTTGAATCCCAGGCTCGTGCGTCCTGGTCTGGCTGTGAGTCTATCTTTATCACACACAGAGATTGTCAAATCCAGGGCCTTGCCCTTGCTAGGCAAAGGTTCTACCACTCAGGCGCTCAGCTACATCACAGCCTAGTCATTCTCTGTATATTCCAAGCTTTTGAAATGTGTGTTAACTTTTAAAAAGTCTACATTTAAAGTTTTTTTTTTTTTTTTGTTAAAAAACAATCCTTAAAACTGTTGTGGATACCATTTAAAAAAGAGAAAATGAATTTTGTTTCTTGGGGATGAGGATTTTTATAGGAAATATGAATATTGCAGTTATTAAATATGAAGATATATTTATTACATATGAAGGATATATTGGGCTCTGATAGGAAAAACCCAGTTCTAACAGCTGGATTCAAGTGCTAACGTTACTAGAAGTGTGGCTGGCATTGTCATAGCTTCTGTACATTTTATCTCTCATAGACCAGGAAACATCTTGGTTCTATATGTATTTTCAGTAATGGTACTAAGCAAGTGGTTATGAACACAGGACCCCCCGCATAGCAAGTGCTCAAACATTTGTCGGACTGAAACAGCTGGTGAGGATGAGCCTGTCACGTGAGCATGCCAAGAAGCCTTTATTGAAGTAAAGGTTGTATTTATTAAGGTGCAAGTTTTTTACCACCACCACCAGAATAAGGGTGTTTACCTCTAAAGCTGGCTTTTCCTGACTCTGCCTCCAGCCGTTTGCTGAGGACCATCTAGTCTCATGCCTTCAGCTGTCCCAGAGGCGTTTTGACAGGTCCCGTGCCGTTCCCGTGTTTTCACACCTAATTTCAATGTCTCCTTTACTGGCTCCTGTTTGGCTGCTGCCTGCCCAGCTACTCCCTTAACCTGTGCCATGGGACACCCTTGCCTGTCTTGTTCCCAGTGACTGTGTCTACGCAGGGCCAGCCTCTTCATCCATTCCGGTTGTTCACAGTCCTGTCCACTAGCTGTAGAGGTCTAAGCCCCTGGTTCCATCCCTTGGCACTCATACTTTCTCGGTTCTGTTGGAAGCTTGGTAAACATCTGCATTCCCAAGGTGTCAGGAAGCAAGCTTGCAGAGCTCTAGAGACAGACAAACTCTGGTTCCATTCTCCCCTTAGTTACTAGACAGGGGCCAAGTTTTATTCATTTATTTTCTCTCCGAAAGACAATATCTGCTATGCCTTCTGTATGCCAGCTTCTTAAATTGTGGGTCATGTAACTGAACTGAGTCGTGAAAAATTTGGCAAGAATAGGTTTCTGAATGCCAAACAGCCAAAACTCGATTCAAATTCAAGTACAGGCCAGTGTTGCATGGTGCTGCTTTTCTTGCAGCCTTGGTTCGGAACACTTACGTGCTCATTTGCACTTAGCCTGCCAGTGAGCCATGTACCACCAACAAACACTGCCCGAAACGCCTCTGCTCCGTTTGACTATTACCGAATGAATTGCATGTCATCTGTATGTGCATTTCATTGATGGGTACAATTGTACACATGTAGTTTTCTGTTCCTAGAAACACGATGGTTTAATGATGGAAAACAACAACTTAGTATTTTCTACCACTGTTCCTCTGCATAAGTGTCAGATTAGTGTATTTTTGGACTGTATCATGTTAGAACATTTGGTTTTAAAAATTGAGGTTTGCGTTGCTGATTGAGCTTCATTAAAAATATTCATTAAATGAATTTTGATTTGAGATTAGGATATAATTTCCAAAAATTTCTGATATGACCCTGAACATATTTCTGCCATTTTTGTACTACCTATTTATATGAAGTGGCTTTCTCGGACCTGCTAATTATAAAATCAAAATATTGCTCAACTCTGAAGACGTTGAAGATGCTTTGTCCTCTGGTATCAAATATTCATCCAAGATCTAAATCTTTGCCCGTGTGTGTGTGTGTGTGTGTGTGTGTGTGTGTGTGTGTGTATGTGTGTGTGTGTGTGTGTGTGTGTACAGGGTGCTGTGAACAGGAAAACTTTCAGGAGCTGATTCTCTCCTTTTAGCATGTAGGCCCCAGGAATGAAACTCAGGTTGTCAAGTTGGCAGTAGGTGCCTTTACCCACCAAGCCATCTTGCTGGCCCCAAAATTTATTTATTTATTTTTTATTTTTTTTAAAGATTTATTTATTTGCTATGTACACAGAAGTGGGCGCCAGATCTCATTACAGATGGTTGTGAGCCACCATGTGGGTGCTGGGAATTGAACTCAGGCCCTCTGGAAGAGCAGTTGGTGCTCTTAACCTCTGAGCCATCTCTCCAGGCCCCCAAAATTTATTTATTTATTTATTTATTTATTTTATTTATTTATTTTTTTGTTTTTTGAGACAGGGTTTCTCTGTGTAGCTTTGCGCCTTTCCTGGAGCTCACTTGGTAGCCCAGGCTGGCCTCGAACTCACAGAGATCCGCCTGGCTCTGCCTCCCGAGTGCTGGGATTAAAGGCGTGCGCCACCAACGCCCGGCCCAAAATTTATTTTTTAATGTAAAAATAAACCAGTACACCCTTTCCATGATATAAAGTGCTTGCTTTCATCCTTAATCAATGTTAAGATTCCTTGTGCTGAGTAGCACCGTGGAGGTTGGCAAGCACAAGTCCTTACAAAAGGCATTCAAAAGGGAGCCACAAAGAAAGTGATGCCTTTTCTAAGAATGCTTGGTATGATGTGATAGCATTAACTATGTTTAACGGTGGAACCTGGAAAAACACTAATCGCAAGGAAACAAATTCATCCCTGCAGGCCTCGAGAGTCCTGTGTTTGAAGTGAGCCTTGCTGACATGAGACTTAAGAAAGCTTGCCCATGTATCCTTTCCATGATGTGCTTGCTAGAAAAGTAAAAGTGCAGGAGCTTTTCTGAACCGCCACCTTCACCCAAAGTTCCACGAGTGTTCCCAGTTCAGACTTCGGCTCCTGCTGTTTTACTTTGCCAGTGCCAAGGCAGGTGCTAAAAGTTGAGCAAACTGCTAGATAGAAACCACCGGTCTAAGAATTTGTTCAAAATTCAGTTCTTTCTTTACAAAATACTCTCTTTGGGCATCAAATGACCCTTTCACAGGGGTCACCTAAGACCATCAGAAAACATAGATATTTATATTACAATTCATAACAGTAGCAAAATTAAGGTTCTGACATAGCAATGAAAATAATTTTATGGTTGGGGGGTCACCACAAGATGAGGAACTGTAAAGGGTCGCAGCATTAGGAAGGTTGAGAAGCACTAGTATACATCAACGAATTTAAAAAATAAATTTGTAGTGGTCAGTATTTGATTATATGCCTAATTTTTTAATGTCTGTCTATCTAGAACCACATTAAAATCTCTCAAGGGAAAAGGGATTGTGAGGGAAAGAGTTCAACATGTTCTGTTCTGTACTGTAGCATCGTGTTTCAAGCCAAAGATACTACAGTCTTATGACTTCCATTTTTCTTTCTTTGTTCCCTTTTGGAAGTGACTTAATTTATTTACTAACATTTAAGAAAAAAATGTATAAGACTTACACTTATTGACTCAGTGAACAAGATCTCCATTCTGTTCTCATTTCTTGAAATGGACTCCAGTCCACAGAAAAAAAGGAACTCACTGTTAGCTTATAAGCATACAGAGTCAAATTTCTCACATTTCCCGCCCTCTTTCAGGTTGATGGCTTCCTCATCTTATTCTCTCACAGGCTCGTACATCAATTTCTCTTGAGAATGCCTCTTCAGGGGACCAACGGCCCCTACTTTGACCCCCTGACCTATTCTTTCTTCCCAAACCTCAATCCATCCCTGATGGTCCTGCTTTTTATCTTTTGCTACTTTCTTCAGAGTTTCCCTGTTCCTGCTGTAGTCTATCAGGTTTTGACCCTGCTGCGTTCTCTGCCAGGGCCTGGGAGCTTTGGAATTAGCAGGAAGAGAAGATTTAAAGAGAGCATTCCAGAGTGATGTGACCATGGGTAGATGTCACAGGAAAAAATTAAAGTCTTTCACACTTCCTAAGTTAACAGTTGTGTAGGTTTTTCCTGTGTCACGCTTAGGTGATGTCGTCCTCTGTCATGAGTCAGATAACTCCAGGAGCAACAAAAGAAAAAGCCATTCTGAAGGTCACAGTGAAGACGGAACAAGCATTGATACGCACATACATAATCTTTATCTGTGACATCTTGCCCAAAGAGTATCTTCTAAAAAACAAAACCAAATAAAATTAGCACAACAAAGAGGATGTGCTGACTCTGGAAACTTCTAGAAAGACTTGTTTGGGGACTCTTTTCAGCAGTCAAAACTTATGGTAACATAAAAGCTGATGATTCTGAAGGAGCATAAGAGCAGAGAGAGATGAGAAGCCGTGGAACTTCAGTGGAAGTACCCTTGAAAGTTTTAACATTGTATTTATTTGCCGGGAGGGGTGCGTGTGGAGGTGAGAGCTCCGCATGCAGGAGTCACTTCTCTCCCTCTGTCACGTAGATCAGAGATTAAGCTCAGGTATCAGACTTGGCCATCGGTGACTTTACCTGCTAATCAATCTCACCAGCCCACCAGAAATACTTGATGGCATTCCAGGTGTCTGTATCATGTTCTTAATTAAATTCCTAAGCCAGTCCGTTAGCATATCCATCTTAATGTAAAAATATGCGGTTTAGCATCTCCTGCCAAGTCCAGCTCTGAAATGCATAGAATTCAAACGATGGTGCAAAACCAGGATTCAAGAACTGCCTGTGTTCCTGGTCTGGATTTAGTAGGTTTCCTGTGTCTCATCAAACTCAGGAACATGGTCTCTAGAGCAATACATACTGGTGCTTGTGGAGCCACAAGGAAACAAGCACAGACCGGCTACTCTATTCCAAATCCTCGACTAAAAGAGTTTCTATTCTGATACGCTGAGTTGTTATAGTAATTCATCATGTTACTTTATTTGGAAAATATCACTTTAATTAAATTCTATACATTTGATAGTGGTGCTCTGAATTTTAGCTCTCCACTTTCCCCCTTCTTGAAGAATGACTTAGCCACCAAATTCCCCTGAGCCAAATTAAAAAAAAAATGTTTAAAAGCAGGATCACTATGTAACCCTGGCTGTTCTAGAGCTCAGTACATAGACCAAGATGTCTTCAAACTCACAGAGACCCATCTGTTCTGCCTCCTGAGTGCTTCAATTAAAGGTGTGAATCACTACATCTGACCCTCTGAGCCAATTTTGAAGCCTCATTGCTGTGGAATAATCCTTCTGTACACTGTGAATATGTATTAATCTCATTGGTTAGTAGAGAAGTTGTTGAACTGTTTAGGGGGCCCCCAGGCAGTGGGATCAGGATCTGTCCCTGGTGCATGAGCTGGCTTTTTGGAGTCCTGTGCCTATTGTGGGACACCTTGTGCCAGCCTTGGTGCAGAGAGGAGAGGCTTGGACCTGCCTCAACTGAATGTACCAGGCTCTGCTGACTCCCCATTGGAGACTTTGCCTTGGAGGAGGTGGGAATGGGGATGGGTTGGGGGGAAGGCAGGGGGGGGCAGGAAGATGGAGGAGAGGGGGAGCTGTGGTTGGTATGTAAAATGAATAGAAAATTTCTTAATAATAAAAACAAACAAACAAACAAAAGAAACTGATATATAACAAGACAGGATAAAGTTAGGCAGGACAATCAAACTGAGGATCCTGGGATGAAGAGGGGCAGAGTCAAGGAGACACCAGCCAGCCACTGAGGAAGCAGGATGTGTAGAAAATGAGGTAACAAGTCATGAGTGTTGTGGCAAAGCGTAGATAAGAAATATGGGTTAATTTAAGTGTTAGCTAGTAACAAGCCTGAGCTACCGGCTGAGCATTTGTAATTAATATTAAGCCTTAGTGTGATTATGTGGGAGCAGTCGGTAGGGACAAGAAAAGTCTGCCTACACCTCATAATGGATTTGGATAATTTGTTGGATAAAGCTTTACATTACCACGTCTCTTTCTGTCTCCTCCCTGCCACTGGTTTTGTTGCTTTAGGCAGTGTCTCTCTATGTAGCCTCAGGCTCACCTGAAACTTGCTACATAGACCAGGCTGGCCTCGAACTTTCAGAGATTGCCTGCTTCTGCCTTCTCCTGAGTGTTGGAATATGTCTGTTATATCTTTGAGTTCCTTTTTTCTCCTTCATTTTAAAACCACTTAGTAAGTCTTCCCAAGTAAACTCCTGCACAAAATTGCACATCACCATTACCAGTGTGTAAGTATTGTATGAAATACAAGCTATTAAGTAACAGTAATAACAGCCCTCTTGATATTTTGGCTGTTGTTGCTCTCACTTGAGATATGTTTCTCACTCCTTATTTGTTCACTCTGTGGGTCAAAATGGACAATAGCCATAGCTGTGAAATGTAAGAGTAGTGCCAAGGATTCATAACATTTATGAACAACAAAAGGAATGCCCTGGTTTCAAAGAAGTCGTGTTACACGTGATGACACCAGTTTGTGAGATCTTGAAAGAACTAGAAATCATCTTTAGAGTCTTAATTGGAAAGCTCTGGGAAATGCGGTGAGCTCCAGTTCTAACTTGGGGACCCTTAGCTAAGGAGTTTGGAACTTATTTTCCAAGTGGTAAAAAGGATTTATTGAAGTTACTTTAAGCAGCATTGGAAAGATTAACAAAGGATAAGTGGAATTAATTGACATAATTATTCCCAATAAATTTGAATGAAGGAAAAAATAGTGCAAAGATAAGGAGAAATTATAGGAGTTGAAGCTTGAAGGGAAAGAGTCTAAACTAAGGTGTGTCTAATAGGTTTTATATCACTGCGATGATACATCATATATTTAAGGGAGGAAACATTTGTTTTGACTCAGAGCTCCAGTCCACAGTTGCTCGGCCCCATTGCTGGAGGCCTGTGGTGAGGTGGAACATTGTAACAGTGGGGGTGTAGTGGAGCAAAGCTGCTTACCTCATGGATCCCCAGAGACAAAGAGACACAGACCAATAGAAAGGGGCATAGGAACAAGATAGAACTTTCCAGAGCATGCCCCGTGGCTTATTTCCTTAAGTTAAGCCCTCCCTTCCAGTAATACAATTATATTCTGAATTCATCAAGGGCTTAATCCACTTATTAGGTCAGAACCTTCAGAATCCAATCACTTCCTCAAAGTCATCAGATGGCAAGCAAGACTTTCACACATGAGCCTTTTAGAGGGGGAGACATCATATCCAAACCAGGAGGAAGGAAGGCTGATGCAAGGACCTTGCATGGGAAGAACCACTGAACTGAACTTGCTAACTGTATCTGAGGTGGGAATGTGGGACGGGAGGAAGATATAGTCCTTCTTAGTTTCCCAGAGTGGGATTGCTTGGAATAAAGATAGTTCCATTGGCATTTACAAGTGGGATAGTGACGCTTTTAGTTTCAAATGTACTGAGTCAGAGGATGCAATAAGATATTGAAATGAAAATGTCTGGGACCTGGTTGGTAATTCAAAACTGTAATCTTAGTATAGAAATTTGAGACATATCCAATTGATGCTGAAAATATAATACAATTTTGGTAAACTAAATAAATCAGCAAATACTTATATGCCCTCTATAAGGGTACATGGCTACCTCTGAGGGGGGACCGTATCAAGACAAGAGTAGAGAGTCAGAGATTTACAGTTTGCGTGTTGGGTATAAGGGTAAGTGGGAATGATGTGTTCTAGTTAGGTTTACTATTGCTATGTTGAAACACCACAACCAAAAACAAGTTGTGGAGGAAAGGGTGTGTTTGGCTCACACTTTCACATTGTAGTCCATCACTGAAGGAAGTCAGGACAGGAACTCAAACAGGGAAGGGACCTGGAGGCAGGAGCTGATGCAGAGGCCATGGAGGAGTTACTGGCTTGCTCCTAATGGCTTGCTCAACCTGCTTTCTTATAAAAGCCAGGACCACCAGCCCAGGGGAGGCACTACCTACAGTGATCTGGGCCCTCTCCCATCAATCACTAATTAATAAAATGCCCTACAGTTGGATCTTATGGAGGCTTTTTTTTTTTTTTCAATCAAGGTTCCCTCTTTTCAGATGGCTCCAGCTTGTGTCAAGTTGACATAAAACTAGCCAGCACAATGGGTCAAAGAAAGAGTAGAAACGAGAAAATGTATATGAATGAGGGCCAAGGAAAGAAGAACTTCTCAACCAGAAACTAAAGAGGATAAAGATCCAGAGAATGCTGAGGGATCTAGCCCCTAGGAAGTAACTGGTACCCCTTGTGTGACCAATTCTCTATTAATAAGTGTGGAAATAATGAAGATCATTTTAATTCACTGAACACTTTCACTCGCTACCACTGTCTTCTTTTGCAAACTGGTCAGGTCTCACAAAATTCAGACCTAGTTCACATATTTTTCTTTTTTTTAATTATAAAGGAGATGAAATTTTGGACTACATTAATTCTAGACAAGAAGCTGAAGAGAAATTATCATATCTTATCATTTCTGACCTTACATTTGGTGTTATAGTGTAACACTAAAAACTGGGAATAAGTTTAAGGAATTATCTTACTGTTCTAAGGGCTCTTGTCCAACCATATTAAGACAGCCCCTGCCTACCTCAGATCATATTCTACATAAAGAATATCATTCTGTTTGGATTATTACTTGCTGCAAAAGTAGGCTTAAAGTTTGAGTCGCATAAAAATGCTTTGGAACTGAAGTCTCTGAAATTTTGACTGCTACAAACAGAGTGTATTTAACTTAAGCGCCATTTCTACTTAGAGAATGGACCCTATAAAGAAAGTAAATCGTACTCTTGGTATCTGTTCCTTGGGTGGAGCACACACATGCTCCCTTTCCGAAGTTATTTGGTTTCTTAAATATTTAGCAGTTTCAGATCTAAGTGTTAACTGTCTGTGACTCAGCTGCAGTGTGATCCTTTCACTTCTCCAAAGTCACTCAACTATGTCATCCTTATTTCCTGTCCTGAAAGAAGCTAGCCCCAGAGGATGCTGAAAGGGTTAAGGTAGAATGTCTGAAAAGTGGAAGAGAACTGTTCTCTAGAGGTAGCTTCTTATCTCTCTCCTTACGTGTGTGTGTGTGTGTGTGTGTGTGTGTGTGTGTGTGTGTGCGCGTGCACGTGCGCGCACGTGCGCACATGCCCATATGTGGTGTACCTGTGTATTTGGTTTGTAAGTGCAGGTGTATGGAGGCAAAGAGCAACCTCAGATATCTTTCCTCAGGAGTCATCTACCTTGTTTTATGAGACGAGGTCCTCACTGGGATCTGGAGCTTGTCAATTAGGCTAAGCTGGCTGGCCAGTGAGCCCCAAGAATCCACCTGCTTCCAACTCTCCAGCACTAGCATTGCAAATCGAGCCACTACCCCTGGCTTTTTAAATTTGTTTACTTATTTATATTTTGAGACAAGGTCTTTCTATGTTTACCTGGCTGGCATGGAACTCACTATGTAGACCAGTCCACCCTCAAACTCATAAAGATCTGTCTGCCTATGACACCCAAATACTAGGATTAAAGGCATGTGCCACCAAACCCAGCCCACACTTGGCTTTATGAGGGCTCTGAGAATCAAACTCAGGTTCTTCTGCTTGCAAGGGAGTACTTACTATACCAAAATGAGCCCCTTACCTCTTTCTTTGGAAAAATTGTTCTTGGAATTGTATTACAGAAGCTGAAAAGGCAATCTACCAAGTACAAGGCAGACAAAACCTACCCTACAACCGTGGCCCAGAAGCCCAAGAATATCAAGAAAAACAGATACAAGGATATTTTGCCCTGTAAGTTCCATTTCTTCCTGTAAGCTTATACTTCCAGTTTTATCTACCTCTCCACTTTTTAACCAAGTACTTGTTCTTAATCTTGGAATATGGCACTGACAAACCAATTGTACTATTTATGACTACAAAAGAACATTCATCCATTCAATTACTTGTTCACTTATCAAACACTTTTAACAACCACTCTTCTTGAGACCTGACTGAACCCTCGATGTTGGACTCCTTAGTTACACCATGTCTTTCTCTTGTGTTCTAGATGACCATAGCCTGGTAGAGCTGAACCTGATAACTTCTGATGAGGATTCCAGCTATATCAATGCCAGCTTTATTAAGGTAGATGGAGAGGAAATAAAAACACTCCATATTTTTCTGAGCACCTAAAATGGGATAGGGAGAAGACCAGGGAGAAGATGCTGTCTGTCATCACCTCATGTGATTTCTGTTCCTTTTAGGGTGTCTACGGACCCAGGGCTTATATTGCCACTCAGGGTCCTTTATCTACAACTGTCCTGGACTTCTGGAGGATGATTTGGGAATATCGTGTCTTGGTGAGTGCAGAGTTGCTCTTGGAGCTTTGGTGGAGGGGGCAGGATGCAGGATGTGACTGAGGTTTCCCAGCTGTGCTTTTCTTACGGCTTGGTGAGATTTCAGAGTGCAGGTACCTTTTATCAATATTACGATGTATTCATGTTCAAGAAAATGAAAGCTGATACCTTGACAGACTCTCTTGGTAACAAAAATGCTGATAAGAGAACAGGGAAGTGGGGACAGAAAAAAGGAAGAGTAAGACCATCTCCTAAGTCCACTAGGGTTTCTTTTTGGGTTAGAAAACAAAGCCGACAGAAAAACTTTTTTTTAATACTTTGACTCCGGGACTCCTGCAGGACTGCCTTCTCTAACTCTGTAGATGTTTAAATTTCTGTGTCTTGCCTTCAGGTCATTGTCATGGCGTGTATGGAGTTTGAAATGGGAAAGGTGAGTTGCTTTTCAGTCCTGGTAGACCTGAAGGTAGAGTAAGGGGGGCAATGGTGGTAGAACTTTCTTTAAGTGTGTCTGGGGAAAACCATACCATTTCCCCAGTTTTCAGTTTGGGGATACCACATGATGCATAGGGGGTTTCACCTCCGAGAACCCCTTTTATCCATTTTTCCAGTAACTCTTGTGCTCTAAAGTTTAAGAAAGGAAGAAAGGAAGTAAAGGAGAAAAGAATATCACTTCCTTTCTGATAGTCAGATGCTTTAACTGTCCATTAGAGACTCATCCTGTGCTGCCCAAAACAGCATCCACCACCACATGTAGCTGTTAAGCACTTGCCAGGGATTGCATGGAGGAAGAACTCAATGGTTTTATTTTAATTGCTTTAAAACTAAAACTTCAGCTATTGAAAAATTTATTTTGGGGTATGTGGAACTTTTTCAAAGATAAATTTGATTTACTATAACTGAAAATATTTCCAATGAAAATTTAGCATTCTACTTGAGTGATGTGTATAAAATTTACATAGGATTTTAATATTTGTTAAAATAACAAGGCAAGCACATATGTACTATTGTATCTGGATTACATATTAAATATTTTGGTATAAATATTGGGCTAAAATACTTTTCACCTACTTTCATTTTTAAATGTGGTGTTAGAAAATTTAAACCTAACAGTGTGACTGTCATTGCTGTTCTAATCTACTGTGGCCATTCCGAGTTGGGAATTCCAATCACAATTGGGGGGATCTGGCACTTAACTGGTGCAACTGTTTTAGTCAACAATTTCAGGGTTTTTGAGATGCTGAACATAGGTCAGCAATCACTATTCCTACTTTTCAGACTCCTAGGAAGTCTATAATTCGGACATCCTTTAATGTCTGTTTTTTATCCTTTGGAGATTCCTGATCATATTGCTGGAGTTGAATTCCAAGGGGGTTAGCCGTGCCTAACCTAAGATGAAGGACACAGAGCTGCTTCTGGATGAGGGGGTGGGTTTCATCTTGCAGGAGAGACTAGACTATATGGAGGGAAACCATTACCTTCTGTTTTATGCAACAGAAAAAGTGTGAACGCTATTGGGCTGAGCCAGGAGAGACACAGCTGCAATTTGGCCCTTTTTCTATATTCTGTGTAAGTATGATGTGTTTCTGTTATGGCTAAGCAAAGCCTCCAGGATCTACATTTTAGAGAACGTGCCCTTGAAATTGCTGATAATTTAATTTTCTCCTTAGGAAGCTGAGAAAAATAAATCTGATTATATAATCAGGACTCTGAAAGCCAAGTTCAATAATGTAAGTATAGAACAGGAGTGATAACGCTGAGAGCCTACTGAGATAAGACAGGTAAACATGTATGTGTGTGACTCAGGCTGGGCATACAGTTATGGGGAGAGTTAGGGTCTTTGGTGTCTTGAGTAAGTCTTCATAGTCATAAGACAGTCTGCCCCCAATCTGTTTCACACCACAGCACACATAAAGGTGATATTGGTAGTACGGATAGAGGTATTATGAACAGTGGTTAGACATTAGGGACCATCACGACAGCTGATGATGCCTTAGACTCTACCCTGCCTTGCTAAAGGCAAGGAGATTCAATATACCAATATGTCTGTGAACTATTTGAGACAGGCTAATTTGTGGAAGGTTTGGTTTGTACTATTTTCATATCTACCTCCTCTTATATAGGTGGGTTGTTAAGGACAAGACAATGGAAAACATCCTCATATTACTTTCAGTTATTTTCACAAGGCTTGAGAGGTATATAGAAGAAAGCAGAATAAGTTGCAAGAATAAAAGGATATAGATGGAACTTAATCAGACTAACCTTTTGGTAGAATGAGGTAGAATCCTAACCTTGAATTCTCCATTTGTTCTGTCTATTTCTTTAATAGAAAACTAGAATTATTTACCAGTTTCATTATAAGAACTGGCCAGACCACGATGTGCCTTCATCCATAGACCCCATCCTTGAGCTCATCTGGGATATACGCTGTTACCAAGAAGACGACTGTGTTCCCATATGTGTTCATTGCAGGTGAGATGCTGTGAGTGAACTTTCCATTGAGAACGAGCAAAATAAGGCTGTGGTTGGGGTGCAATTCAAAGAAAAAAAGTCAAGAGCTGAAGCAATCTAGTATAAATTCAACTGGTGCATTAAATTCATTTCTCTAAGATTTATTGTTTGTGTGTGCGCACATATGTGCATCCATGTACATGTGTCACAGCCTACATGTAGCGATCCAAACACAACTTCGGGGAGATGGTTGTCTCCGTCCACCACGTGGGTTCTGGGGATCGAACTCAGGTCATTAGGCAAAGGCAGCAAGAACCTTTACTCACTGAAACATTTTGCTGAACATAAAATTTCTTTAAAGTTATTTGTGAACAGTGGTTCTGGGAACTCTCGTGTGAAGCTGCCAATACCTGTGGCATGACACACATGTTCTGGCATGTGGTAGGACTTGAAAAGTTTCATTTCCTCCCTCCTCAAATCTACTAAGGAATTTTCCAACCATCGTCGGTTATCTCTCTCAACAAATGCACGTGCTACCGTGGTCTTCTGTTTCAGCGCCGGCTGCGGGAGGACGGGTGTCATCTGTGCTATTGATTACACACGGATGCTGCTGAAAGATGGGGTGAGTTTCCCAGCACACACTTCCTGTTTTCTTGCTGCATGCATCTTCCACTTTCAGAACATCTTCACTACTCACCTTTTCTTACAGAGTGGGTTATTTGTAAATCTACCCTGTTATATGATTAAATTAGTTCCTAAGATGGTGATTCTGAAGGTGTGGTCCCAGGGGTAGAGGGTATAGCTTAATAATAATGTACTTGTCTTATGACAGGAGGCCCTAAGTTTGATCTCCAACGTGACGAAGTACAGTTCTCTGGGATCAACATTACCTGAGAAATTGTTAGAAATATAAATTATGGACGCCTGCCCACTGATGAATCTAGAAAGTTTGGAGGGTGTGAGCCAACAAGCCCTCTGGGTGATTCTGAGAAATGCTCATGTTAGAGAACTGCTGCCCCGAATTGTTTATTTCCCCCTTCGTTAGCCAAACTGTTTTAGCAGATGGATTCAACTTACTACAATCAAGCTTTGTGCTGTTGTCTAGAAATGTGTGTGTGTGTGTGTGTGTGTGTGTGTGTGTGTGTGTGTGTTTGCATGGATATGTGCATAGATGTGTGTGTAGGGTGCATATGTGGAAATTCATATTGGGGTCTCTCTTACTTTTTTTCTATCTTATTTTTTTTGAGACAGGGTCTCTACTGAATCTAATTTTGATAGCTGGCTGACAATGGGCTCCAGGGACCCATTTGTCTCCCTGAGTACTGGGATTTTAGATGTGCCTGGCTCTCATGTGCGTGCTTGGGATTTGAACTCAGGTCCTCATGCTTGCATGGCGTGCTCTTTACCAAGTGAGCTATCTCTCCATCTCTAGGGAAAAACATTTTTTTTCCAAGACAGGGTTTCTCTGTGTAGCCCTGGCTGTCCTGGAACTCATTCTGTAGTCCAGGCTGGCCTCGAACACAATCTGATCTACCTTTGCCTCCTGAGTGCTGGGATTAAAGGCGTGTGCCACCATACCTGGCCAATTGAAAAAATTAAACATTTTTTTATGTGAGTGGGTCTTAGACCTGTTTGTATATCTGTGTGCCTTGTATATGCCTAGTGCCCATAGAGGCCACAAGAGAGCATCAGTCCTTGGAAATTAGTTACAGACAGTTGTGAGCTGCCAAGTAGATGCAGGGACTAGAACCTGGGTTCTCTGGAAGAGCCAGCGTTTTAGCTGCTGAGTTATCTTGCCAGTCCTTAGAAATCAGATTTTATGTCTGTTAGGAAATGAGAAATTTACAATAGAGCTTTAGATTTTCTAACTTCTTTTATTTCATAAAACCTCAGATGAATTATCTATTAAGCCTTATCTTTGTGGCATTAGACATTTTATCACCATGTAAAATTGTTGTAAATTATATTAGTCAGTCTTTTCTAGTGACAACACCAGCCTCTAAATCAGTGTTTCTCAATCTGTAGATCACAACCCCTTTGGGGTCAAATGACCCTTTCAGAAGGGTTGTCTAAGACCATCAGAAAACACAGATATTTACATTGCAATTCATAATAGTAGCAAAGTTACAATTATGAAGTAGCAATGAAAATAACTTTATGGTTGAGGATCACTATAACATGAGGAACATGAGGAACACCACAACATGTATTAAAGGGTCGCAGTATTAGAAAGGTTGAGACTACTGCTCTAAATCATGGTGAAAATTATAAGAAGCTATTGGCTTTCAAAATGCGTTCTTGGGGCTAGAGATAACGGCTCAGGGGTGAAGAGCACTGGCTGCTCTTGCAGAAGTTTGGTTCTCAGCAACCACATGTCAGTTCACAGTCATCAGTAACTCCAGGTCCAAGGGATCCAATGCCCTCTTCTGCCCTTTGTGGGTACCAGGCACCCAAGTGGTGCATTTATATGCAAACACTCATACACATAAAATAAAAACACGTATTTTGTAGTGCATTCTTGGGGCTAGGGATATAGTTCAGTTGGTACAGTGGTTGGCTAACAACGCTTTATGGTTGATTTGTCTAAGCTGTGTAACCTGGATCATGGGTATGGTGGCACATGCCTATAATCCTAGCATTTGGAAGCTAGAAGAAGCTGAAGGTCATCCTTGGCTACACAGCCAGTTTAAGGCCAGCTTGGGCTAAACGAAACCCTGTCAGAAAGAAAGAAAGAGAGGGAGGGAAGGAGAGAGGGAAAGGCGTTCTTTTCTTGGTGTTGTTCTAGATTAGAGGAATGGGTGTCACAGGAGTGCAAAACTATGAGAAAACGGCATGGTTTGTTAGCAAAAAATAAGAAGAAGAAAAAGAGCTTTCTCTTTGACTTGACAGATAGTTCCTGAGAACTTCAGTGTTTTTAGTTTGATCCAGGAAATGCGAACACAGAGGCCTTCACTAGTTCAAACTCAGGTAAGGACTCGGTGAAGAGATGACGGGGTGTGTCTGTGTTCATGGTGGCACACCCAAAGCTGCCGAGTGTGCAGGCGACTCTAACTGGTTACTGAGTGTTTTCCTCTAACTCTGAATTTCCCTGGTCTTCGTGCAGCCCTTGTCCTGGGTCAGATTATTTTCATTCCTCATATTTTACTGTCGACAATATTATTTCTTGCTTACAAAAGAAGTTGAAAAAAATTCAGTGAGTATGACTTATTAGAAAGAACTGGCCAATGTTGTGGGTCATAAGTTAACTTGAAGTTTTGCAGTTACAAATCCATCTACAAAGCCACAGAAAATCAGGGACTTGTCATTTCTACTTCAAGAAATGACATAATTTCTACATTAGGAAGCAATGAGAAATGAAATTAGAGCAAGCAGATGCCTGTCACATGTTGGTTGCTTCTGTTACCATTTCCTACAACCTTTGAACCCGTGCTAGATTGCCCACACTTGTCCATTTCACTAAGAATACTCTTCTAAGCCCAAATCTCTCATTGCCTGTAGTATTAATTTCACACATATTTATACACCAATAACTTCACTCAACTTTATACATTTATACATCTTTAACATGGAGCTTAGCATTTATCCACTCAGAGATTCACTCATGCATTCAAGTTTTTATTGATATTTATTACGTATGAGACATTTTTGTATATTTTTTTAAGAATTGTCTTTAAGTAGAAAGACCTTGACGTGTCCCTTACAAATGAACTTGCACACAAGTTTGAAATGAAGCAGTTCAAAGTGGCAGTTTAGATATTTTAATGTACAGTTGTGAATGAAGGGAAAAAATGAAAAGCTATTAATACAAAAGTGTCTGTTTGGCCCACACAGGTTTTCCATGAGCAGGCTGTGGAAAAAATAATTTTTCATGTGTTGCCTGTAGGTGTTTTCTATATTCAACTATGAGGGGAAAGTTTATGTGAACTGGAAGCCTTAGAAGGCTTAGTGCTGTCAGGCTTGAAAGGAAGGTAATGCATATAGATTCACAGACACCAGGAAGCATGAGCCTTGGTATATGAACTGCAGTGTTAAATTAATAAGCATAGCCTATTTCAGAAAATTCCATCTCTGTCGGGCCTAGTTTTGGGAGTTTGAAGGGAACCGGAGAGGCTTTCCTGTTTCAGCACTGTTACTAACTAGCTAAACAAATCCAGCGGTTGTAGCTGAGTCTTCTGACACTGCAAAATGGCAATCTGGCCAGACGATGCTTCCTGTTTGAGTCCCATTCCCACCCAGTCTCGGTCTTTATCTCTGTCTCTCTCTCTCTGACAGGGTCTTATCTCATACCCCAGTCTGGCTTAGAATTTAACATTGAGGGCCAAGCTGGCCTTGAAGTTGCAGCAATCCTTCTGCCTCAGCTTCCTGAGTGCTGAGATTACAGAAGTGAACACAATTGCTGGCTACGTTTTCTGTCTTAAAAAATGATAGCATTCCATGACTGTGTTGGGTGTTATAGATGCTACATTGTTCTCCTGCTAAAGAACACCTGTTGAAACATCCTTTATTTGTATGAGATTGTGTAAAGTATGAGAGGAAGTGTTCAGGAAGAAGACAGGCCAAAATGAAGTATTACAAGTATTACAAGCCATAAACCTTGTAATACATGGTAAGAAGAGAGGTCTCGTTTCTCTACATTAAATCCTTTTGTAACCACAGATTTTCAACTTTTTATTCAGTGGTTTACTTTTCTTTGGTATCTTTACTAGGACAAAATTTCAGCAACTTGATCTAAATACACTAAACTAAGTCAGAAGATTCAGTTTATAAGTCACATGCAGGAATTACTTCTGAATGGCCTTGGACAAACTGACTGTAAACAGGTATAATAGCCTTCCTACCTCATAGAGCAATTGTGAAGGTCAAATTAGAAAACACATATTGAAGTTATCAGTTCATATACCACCCATTACCTGATTTTTTTTCCATAAGTGAAGGTGATTTACTCAAGATACATCTAGAATAACTTGTAAACAAAAAATGCTAGCAAAGAAAACAGAGAGATGAAAGATAAAAAGGGAAAAATAGGGTTAGAATATGAAAGAAACATGGCATAAAATCCTTGTGTGTTGCTAGAGTTATGTAAAATAAGTATTTCTCATAGCCTAAAAGTATATACAGATCACAGTGAACGATGGAGCATACAGCGCTCTTTACTGAGTTTAGTAACATGTTGATAGGTGTTCCTGTCTTGAAATCAGTTTCTGTAATTCACCTGATGTTTCTGTGTTCTTCATTTGCCTGGCTTGTGATATTTCCAGGAACAATACGAACTGGTCTACAGTGCTGTGTTGGAACTATTTAAGAGGCATATGGATATTATTGGAGATGAACACTCTGGAAGAGAGGTAATGTTGAAATTACATATTATTTTTTCATATATTTTTGGCCAAAGTATCTCAGATTATTTGTAGGGCTTATGTATGGTCACACCTGAGTTGGAATGTCAGGGTTTCATAGGGCTATGTCAAAATATCCTGTAGAGGACAAATTAATTTGGGGTAGTTTAACTTAGAAAATTCACAACTTGATTACCTTATTACATATAATTTTCAGCTAAATTTAGAAGCTGAATTTAATTAGGGCAAGCATGTGTTTTGATCCCAAGTTTTAGGCAATTTATCAGCAAGTTAAATTTGAATTCATAAATTCATAGGTGAGTGCTTTTTCAGGTTCCATCTGTCTTACTTTATAGCATACATCTCACAAAATTTTTTTAAAATTGAGCCAGGTGTGGTGACACATGTCTTTAATCCCAGAGACAGAGGCAGGTGGATCTCTGTGAGTTTGGAGGTCAGCTTGGTGAGTTCCAGGCTAGCCAGGGCTACACAGTGAGACACTGTCTCAAAGAACAAAAAAAATAACAGAACAAAATTGAATATATTTATGATATATAATATGATGTTTTAAGGTTTGTATACATTGTGTAATGACTAAATCAAACTAATTAACATATTCATTACTTTATATATATTTATAATTTAAGAACTATAGTCTGTGCAGTTTCTAATACATAATACCTCATTATTAACTGTAGTCACTGTATTTTATAGTAAACCTCTTGAATTTATTCTTTTTAATCTAGTTGAAATTTTGTTTGGTTTTGGTTTTGTTTTGGGGTTGTTTTTTTTCTTTCCCAGACAGGATTTCTCTGTATAGGCTGTCCTGGAACTCACTTTGTAGACCAGGCTGGCCTTGAACTCAGATTTGCCTGCCTCTGCCTCCCAAGTGCTGAGATTAAAGGTGTGTGCCACCACCGCCCGGCTCTAGTTGAAATTTTATATCTGTTGACCAACATTGCCTCAAAATCTTCCTCTTTCTAGTCTCTGGTAGTTACCATTCTACTCTGTGTCTATGGATTTTGATTACTTTAGAGTCTATATAGGAATTATGCAGTATTTGTCTTTCCATGTTTAGCTTATTTTACTTAGCACAATGTCCTCTAGGTTCATTCATGTTGCCAAAAACAACAAAATATCCTTACTATTTTTCTTTAAAGATTTATTTATTTATTTTATATATATGAGTGCTCTATCTGCATGTACAATTTTATGCCAGAAGAGGCCATCAGATCTCACTAGAGATGGTTGTGAGCCACCATGGTTGCTGGGAATTAAACTCAGAACCTCTGGAAGAGCAGTCAATGCTTTTAGCCAATGAGTCATCTTTCCAGACTCCCGCCACCCCCCCTTACTATTTTTTTAATGGTACTTGGAGTTGAACATGGGGCCCTGTGAATGCCAGGCAATTGCTTTAGCACTCTGAACTATATCACCAGCTCTGGTTTTCAACTTTTTAATTTTGAGACAGGGTTTTGCTAAGTTGTGCAGGCTGGCCTTGAACTTATGATCCTCTAGCCCCAGCCTGCTAAGCAACTGAAATTATAAGCCTGTGTCACCATGCTTGGCACTGTGTGTGTGTGTGTGTGTGTGTGTGTGTGTGTGTGTGTGTGTATACCTACCAGTGCAGATGCATGTAGAGGCCAGAGGTTAACACCAGGATGTCTTCCTCAGTGCAATTAGAGCTCTTTGTTTTGACTAGACTGCCTAGCCAGAAAGGCCTCTCTCCCCTGGATCTACCTGTCTCTTGCCTTCAATACTGGGATTAGGTCCATCAGACTTGGCTTTTATGTGATTTCTGGGGGTCTAAACACAAGTATTCTTCCCGGCCGTTCCTTCCCTCTTTTTAAAGGGGGTAATAGTATTCCTTTATAATACTACTGTAATAGCATGTGAATATATGCTACATTTTCTATATCCATTCATCTATGGATGGATACTTGGTTTGGCTCCATAACTTGTCTATTGTGAGTATGCCACATATGAGTACACCACATTGATTTCATTTCCTCTAGAAATACCAGAAGTTGAACTGATAAATTATATGGTAGTTCTGTTTTTAATTTTTTGAGGGCCCTCCATACTGATTTTTCATAATACACATACTAGTTCACGTTTCCACCAACAGTATATAAATGGGCCCTTCTTCTATCCCCCCAGTCCTAGGGATTGAACCAGACTCTTTAGTTTCCATTATTGATTAAATCACCTTACTAGTTGAGTTCTATTTAGATTTTCTATTTCTCCCTTAACCAACCAATTTTGGTAGGATGAGTATCTCTAAGATCTTAACCATTTTATCTAGGTTATCCAATTTGTTAGCCTGCAATCAATATATGTGGTACTCCTATGCAATTGTTCATAGTATTTTAATTCTTTTTGTTTCCACAAGATCGGTAGTAATGTCCACGTTTTCATCTTGTGTGTGAGGGTCCATGTATATATGTGAAGGCCAGAGGTCAACTTCGGATGCCACTCTTCAGGAGCCATCAACCTTAGTTTTTGAGATGAGTCTCTCACTGGGACTCAGGAGTCACTGACTAGGCTAGGCTAACTATCAGAAGCCCCAGGGGTCCTCTGTCCACCTCTCTAGTATTGGGATTACAGTGTGTTACACCATGCCAACTTTTTATTTTTTAGGGGCCTGTTCTGGGAATTGAGCAGAAGCACTTTACCAAATGTGCTAGCAGTTCACTCCCTGTGTTCTCACTTTCGATTAATACTTTGATTTTTTTTTTTTTTGAGACAGCATTTCTCTGTGTAGCCCTGGCTGTCCTGGAACTCACATTGTAGACCAGGCTGGCCTTGAATTCAGAGAGATCCTCCTGCCTCTGCCTCTGGAGATCAGGGATTAAAGGCATGTGCCATCACTGCCTGAATTTTTTTCCTTAATGTAACTAAAGCATGATCACTTTTATTGATCTTTTGAATTTATTCAGTTTTTCCATTTTTCATGTTCCCTATTTCATTTATCTCCACTGTAATCTTTAATATTTCCTTGCTGTTGCAAAGTTTGAGATTGATTTTAGTCACACACATCCCCCCCCCCACACACACACACACATACCTAGTTCCTTAAAATGTAAAGTTAGGCTGTTCAATTGGGATCTTTCTTTTTTAAACAAATATATCATTTATTTTATACTAATTCATCCAAGCTAAATAAACATACTGCTTTATATCTAATACAATATTTTATTAATTCTTTAAGAATTTATTGCAATGTATTTTGATAATGTTTACCCCTACTTCTCCCCCTAATTCTTCCAGAACTAACACTCATGTCTCTGCCCTTCTTAACTTCATGTCCTCTTTTATAAAACATAACCCACCTGCTCTAATTGGTGCTGCTCAATGTCCTCATGGGTATGGGCCAAGCGCTGGAGCAAAGGTGACCCAGGAGCCACACCCCGAATAAAGCCGGACTCCCCCTTCTCCAGAAGCCATCGACTGTCCACAGCAACTTAGTTGGGCTTAGACATTATTGAGCCCATCCCCCACTTCCATGCTTGAATGTTGACTGGCTTGATTTTATGGAGGTCTTGTGCAGACAAGACTGCTGGCTTGATTTCATGAATGCAGTGGTCTCATCATGTCCAGAATACACTGTTTCAGTCCATTCCTCCCTGAGCTTTCTCTCCCCCTTTCCATGATGGTCCCTGGGCCGTGTGTGTGTGTGTGTGTGTGTGTGTGTGTGTGTGTGTGTGTGTTGGGGAGTGGGAATGTTGGGGGGTATAACTTCCTAGTCTTCAAATATTAAAATATTTTATTGACATTGCTTCATTAAAAACCAAAACAAGGGCTGGAGAGATGGCTCAGAGGTTAAGAGCACTGGCTGTTCTCCAAAGGTCCTGAGTTCAATTCCCAGCAACCACATGGTGGATGAAAACCATCTGTAATGAGATCTGGTTCCCTCTTTGGGCCTGCAGGGATACTTGCAGGCAGAACACTGTATACGTGATAAATAAATAAATCTTAAAAAAAAAAAAACAACTTAAAAAACAAAACAAACAAAAAACTCTTGACATTTATTTCTTTTGAAGATTGAAGCAGAATTTTCAATTCCTGAACAAAATCTCACTGTACAAGCTGACTCTTGTCCTCCAGACTTACCAAAAAAGTGAGTAAATTAAGCATATCTAAATGTTGACCAATTGTGCCTAAGGGATGAAAGCTCAAGTTCTGCTTCTCTGTGCTACTGGGAAGAGACCTCTTTCCGGTACGGCATCATCATTTCTCCTTTTGTTTCAGCGCCATGAAAGATGTAAAAACGACAGAGCAACCGAGCAAACAAAGGGTGGAAGTGGACAGCGCAGAGGCGTCTTCCTTTGATAGGACTTCTGAAATAAGTGCCAAGGAAGAGTTCGTTTTGCGTTCGGCTAAATCAAGCCCTTCTTTTGAGTTTTTAGAGCTAAACTGTGGGTGTAACAACAAGGTTGTCATAACCAGGGAAGGGCAGGCAAAGGCCTCTCCAGTCGTGGGAGAGCCCCTTCAGAAATACCAGAGTCTGGATTTCGGTTCCATTCTGCACCGGTCATGTCCTGGTGCTCCGCCTAGCACCACAGCAGGCAGGTGCAGCAATTCAAAGGGGCCGGTGATACGGACCAAATCAACTCCCTTTGAATGGATTCAGCCGAGAAAAACAAGCGAGTTGGACATGGAAGACGGTTCTTCATTCTTGGAATCTCAACTGCATGCGCCTTGTCTCATGGAGCTGCAGGCGCAAAGAGTGGTCCATGTTTCTTCCGAGGAACTGAATTACTCACTGCCACGTGCCTCCGAGCACCCAATACGCGATGCCCCTTGTGGACTGCAGGACGGCCCCAACACTTTCAGAGTGCATTCTTGCACGTCTTTAGTAGAAGATCCCTATTTTCCATCGTCACCCCCAAATAGTGCTGATTCTAAGATGTCTTTTGAGCTGCCTGAGAAGCAAGATGGAGCCACTTGTTCTTGTGCTCTGCTGCCAGCCTCTTCTACAACCTCCCTTTCCTACGGCGACTCCCGCGATTCTTTAATGGCAAGCCCCGTGACCAGTTTTCCCCCACCGTTGAACCAAGAGACCACTGCAGAAGGTAAGCCATGTTCTCACATTTGTATAACGTTTTGGACCTTGCCTTGTTTCCATTAAATATTTTGTTTTCTCCTTCCTAACCCTTCTCTTCCTCTGCTGCTTTTTCTTCTTTTTCTCCTCAAAGAAATAAATTCTAGGAGTGTTCTGATGGTGTACTATAAAGACAATGGCAATGAGGCTGTCAGGTCTGGGGACCTATCTTCGCCAACAGGAAGGCTTCTAACATGGCATCCTCATTCCAGACTTGCTTATCAACAGCTGCAGTTTACCTTTACTATACAGAAGCAGCTTCCCAAGTACAGAGGGCAAACTGGTCAACAGCACTGCACAGTCACCCAGAAATATCTGTTACACGCTTATGTGCCTGTAATGCGTTGACCACATTGCTAAGCATTGAATTCTCTTCCTGCAGGAGTGGGAGTGGTAGGACCTGATTTCCTGCGCTTTTCTCATCTTAGTAGATGAGGATATTTGCTTAGTATTGTGTGACTTTCTAAAATCTTTTAACACAATTTTCATATTTATGCCTTCTAATTCTAGATTTTTACATATCAAACATACTGTTTTGTTTAACTGAGTAGTCAGAAAGTAATAGTGAATATACTATTAGAGGTTATTATATGCTGATGTTTTTCTTTGCCCTTCTCTTCTTTTTAGTGAAGTGGATGGAACCTAGTGCCTCAGGCAGGTCAGGCAGGTGTCTAAGTGGAACCCCTAGCCCAGACCCTAATAATCTGATGTAGAAGATGAAGGAAGCAAAGAGCAAGTTTCATTTGCTTAGGCATATTGCCAGATAATCCATAAAGAGCATTTACTTAGTACAGAAAACTTCTGCTCTATAACAGTATCGATTGCTGCTACCCTTTTCCTCTTTTTGAAGTCATCAGACTTGAATCTAGCCAGTCCGGCAAGAGTTCTATCATGGAGGGACAGCCCCAGCCTGTGTTTCTTTCTGTCCTCTTTTCTTGATTTAGATAGGGTCTTCCTACTGAAGCCAGCCTAGAACTCTCAGAGACCAGGCTGATCCAGAACTCACAGCAGTCCTGCCCTAGACTCTCAAGTGTGGGGATTAGTTTCTCTGTTTCCTTCTGTCTGTGTGTATGGCATGTGTGTGTGTACTGAACTCAGAGCTTGCCTTTCACTGCCCTGCCCCAGGCTGGGAACTAGCAAGCCCTTGTCTCTGCCCCTTCCCTCCAGGGCTGGGCTTATAAGCACAAATGGCCACTCAGGCTTTTCGTGTGGATGCTAGGGATCTGAACTCAGGCGCTCATCCTCACACAGTACAGTCTTACCCACTGAACCATCTCCCCGGGTTTTGTTGATTTGTTCGTTTTCCTGTTTTGGTTTTTTCAGACAGGGTCTCAGGTAACCCAGGCTGGCCTCAAATCCTTTATATAAACAAGAATGACTTTGAACTCTTGATAAGTATGTGCTATGAAAACCTGGCAAATTTGGTAGATGAGTAAATCATTTGTTGCAAAAAATATTTTATCTGGATCTGAGAAGGTTCTTCTTTTGACCTAATTCTTTTATAGTTTGATTATATTTAAAATGTAAGGAATTTTGTTTTCTTTATTATGCGCGTGTGTGCGCGCGCGTGAGCGTGAGCGTGTGCGTGTGTGTGTGTGTGTATGTGTGTGTGTGTGTGCCTAGATCAGTGAACAGCTTGCAGGAGTGAGTTTTCTACTTCTATCATGTGGTATCTGGATTGAACTCAGGTTGTCAGACTTAGTAGCGAATGCCTTCACCTGCTGAGGCACCTTACCATCTCCTGTTTTCTTTTTATGAATAACTATCATGCTTTAAACATCTCAGAGTATCAAAAACAACAAAGAAAGTGAGTTATTTTCATATTGTAGCAAAATTGACATGTCTGCCATCTGGTGGCAGTTTCTTATAGTAGCATTTAAGTGTTCTGCACAAATTTGGATTTTCTTTTTTTTAAACAGAAAACCCTGTAGGCATTTGAGCCTGCCCTAGATTTCTAGTCTACATCCATTACCAGAATTTTTTCTTTTTTTGATGAACTATTTCTATTTCTGTAATAAACTTCTATATTTTGGATTCTGTACAGAATAGAAAAAGGATTTTTTTCACCTTTTGTGTAAATGAATGTTTAGCTGATGAAAAGTATCCTATTGTGAATTCTATAGAAAACAAAAGGGAAGAGTTATGTAGAAAATAATCCAAACTATCCTAACAGTGACAAAATATTTGGGGATATTTAAACCTTTAAACCCAGTAAAAACTTCAAAGATCAAGTAAAGCTTTTACCTAAAAACAAATTCATTCTTTTTCCTAGAGTAAGCACATACAAATCTGTTAAATTTATATTTAGATTAGATGGGAATGTAAGGGTCTCCTTTGTTCTCATTACAAAATTGTGATTACATTTCTCATTTGGACAGTGACTTCTCCGAGGATAGATGACGAAATTCCTCCTCCGCTCCCTGAACGGACACCCGAGTCTTTTATTGTGGCTGAGGAAGCTGGTGAGTACAATTCAGTAAGTCTAAAGTGTGTTCCTTCTCAGGTCCCTCCAGTGTTCTATGTGCTGCTGAGCATCCATTTGTCTCTTTTAAAAATATCCTCATTCAGCTGGGCTGGGGTGGCACACATTTTTAATCCCAGCACTTGAGAGACAGAGGCAGGCAGATCTCTGTGAGTTCGAGGCCAGCCTGGTCTACAAAGAGTTCCAGGACAGCCAGGGTGGTTATACAGAGAAACTCTATCTCAAAAAACAAAGAAAAAAATCCCATTCCTAAGAACTGGGCATATCCACTTTCTTGCAGGAGAATTCTCACCAAGTGTTACTGAGTCCTTACCTTGGTGGTGAAGGTAAGAATTGGAGCCTCACTGGAATGGAGTAGAGCATCTGACTCAAAGACCCACAGCTCTGTGGGGTCTTTAGCAACTTTCGTCGGACTCAACTCATTTGTATTTAACAGACTATAGTTTTAGTCTACACATTTTATTTTTTTAGACATATTGATTTTGTTTTAGTTATATAAATGTTTTGCCTGTATGTATATATGTGTACCACATGTGTGCCTTGTGCCTACTGAAGTCAGAGACAGGCATGGATCCCCCAGGACTGGAGTTGCGGATGGTTGTGAGCCACTATGTGGGTGCTGGGACCTGGAGTTGCGGATGGTTGTGAGCCACTATGTGGGTGCTGGGAGCTGAACCCAGGTCTCCTGCCAGAGCTCTCTCCAGACTGTAATCTCTTCATAACAATTGTCATGCAATAGTTCACTAAATTCTAAATGTAAAACCACATGCTGATGGGCTGGAGAGATGGCTCAGAGGTTAAGAGCACTGACTGCTCTTCCACAGGTCCTGAGTTCAATTCCCAGCACCCACATGGTGGCTCACAACCATCTGTAATGAGATCTGGTACCCTCTTCTGTATACATAATAAATAAATAAATCTTTAAAAAAAAAAAACCACATGTTGGAGGATATGGGGGGTAAGGAAGGTGTACAAGATACATTTCTCCCTCTTAAGAAGCTTACGTTTGCAGTACAGGATGTGTATATGATCTTCATGTTTATTATATCAAGACCATATATATCAATGATATGTGAAAGACAGGAGAGCCTTTCAGGCTGAGAGTAATCAGAAAGGCCCAGTGAAAGAGAAAACATTTGAGTAGATTCCTAAGACAGCTAAGGCAAAAATGAATGTTTTCTAAGAAGAGCAGATTATTCACTGTACTCACTTCATGGGCTGGATTGTGTTAGCAGTGAAATCACATACAGGAACTTTTAATGACGTGCAGATTATTTAAGATGAACACCTGGAATAATGTTTCCTGATTCTAAAAGAAAAATCTGTATTTTTGATAATCTGTTATGTATTTCTAGATATTCTTTGAACCAACTATTTAAGTATATACAATGATTTCAGAGCTAAGACAATTAAGCATTTAGAAGTTTCTACAGGGCTGTGAATGTAGCTTAGTTGTAGAGCATTTGTCTAGCACAGCAAGACTCTGAATTAAAAAATAGTTCCCACAATTGTGATGGTGGAAAGTCACAATTTAATATAATTGTTGTTACAATCACTGGTAATAGTATGGACACACATAATGGTCTTTTTCTTTTTTAAACTCACATAGCAAAGAACAATCATCCTTTTTCAAGTGCCATAAAGTAATCATAATTTCAACAACTTATCTCCAAATAAATTTTTAGGGTAATGTTCTAAATTATGGAAGAACTAATTCCGGAGGAGATCGATTTAGAACTAATTTCCATATGGTAGTTATAAAAAATCACTGTAAGAGTTAGGGATGCCTTTTTAATGATTCAGCACACTTACGAATTAAGAAATGCTGTTATCACTACAGTTACATGAACTATATTTTTTAAATGGCATTTATTGCTTCAAACTTGTATTGTGTACATATTATTCTTTCACTTTTTTCCCTTTTCACATATTTAGAGTGTGAAACTCCCAAGTCCCAAATCAGGCAAAGACTTCTCTTGACTTTAGGTGACGTTTAGTCCTAAGAACTTGTTTTGTAAAACAGCTCATTAAGTTAGAGTAATTCACCTCAGGAAGATTCATAGTTTTTGTAAACAGCTTCTGCTGTCTTGATTTATTTTTGGGTTTTCCAGACTGACAATTTTGTTTTGTCATGGGCAAAGTAAAGGCAGGGTCCTTCAAAGAAACAAACAAAAACATTATTTCAGATAGGCTATTTGAAAATTGAAATAGTTAAAACAATCTTGTGTAAAAAGAACAAAGCAGAAAAATACTATCCTACCTGACTTCAGAAAGCCAGAGACATCAGAAAGGAAAGGTACCAACATAAAAGAGACACCCAAACCAGAAGAACAGAATACATAGCTTAGGGAAATTGACATATGCTTCTACAGCCAACCGACTTTTCACAAAGATGCTATGAACATGGTAGAATAGGACAGTATTTTCAACAAATGATTCTGTGAAAATTGGGTGTTCACATGTATAACAAAGGTGGGCTCCTATCTCTTACAGGTCACCAAAAATAACTCAACATCTACTAAATACTTAAGTATAAGACCTAAAACTACGAAATGACTAGAAGAAACTTCAGGACTTTGGAATGGGCAAGGACTTTTCTGAACAGGACATTAAAAACAAAACAATAAGGAAACAAAAGCAAGGATAGACAAGTGGAATTACACCAAACAAAAGGCCACATGAAGCAAAGGCAACAACCTGTGTCTTTAACTTAGAAACCTTTGTTCACTATGCATCAGACAAGGACAGCATTGCTCAGCACTACAGTGACTCAGATTTCATTCTGTTTTTTATTTATTTATTTATTTATTTATTTATTTATTTATCTATCTATTTATTTATTTATTTATTTGGTGTTTTCAAGACAGAGTTTCTCTGTGTAGCCATGGCTGTCCTATAACTTGCTCTGTAGACCAGGCTGGCCTCAAACTCACAGAGATTCGCTTGCCTCTGCCTCCTCAGTGCTGGGATTAAAGGAATGCACCATCATGCCCAGCCTTAGTGATTCAAATTTAAAAAATCCTGTCTCAATAGGATATTCTGGATATTGACCAAAATGTATAAGGAACATACAAAAAAATCAACAGCAAAAAAAAATATAGTAGCCTGATTTAAAAACTGGCAGTATATCTAAATATATATTTCTCAAAAGAAGACATAACTATGGCCAACAGAGATAAAGATATTCAGG
Source organism: Peromyscus attwateri (assembly GCA_902168425.1). Classification (NCBI taxonomy): domain Eukaryota; kingdom Metazoa; phylum Chordata; class Mammalia; order Rodentia; family Cricetidae; genus Peromyscus; species Peromyscus attwateri. The sequence goes on from CABHPP010145326.1 coordinate 31,288, forward strand.
ATCCCTAACCATCAAGAAATACAAGTGAAAACCACAATGTGGTATAACCCCACTCCACTCCAAAAACAAAAGTGGATGTTGGAGCCCCTGGATCTGGAATTACAAGTGGTTGTAAGATGCCATATAGGTGCTAGAACTGAACCTACATCCTCTGGAAGAGCAATCAGTGCTCTTAACTGCACTTACTTTTTAAAAACTTGTTATTACTTTTCTTTTTCCTGAGTTTTGCTTATATTATATACTAAAAAAACTGAGTAACATCTACTGGGAATTCATAGGTACTTTGCAAACATTAGCATAGGCTGCAGTTGTCATTAGCATATTTATTCATATTATCATGTTACTCAAATATATATATATATATGTACTATAATGTGGATATTAAAAAGCATGAGCTTTTGGAGCAGTCTATAATTCAAACTACCAATCTACTAAAAATTACCAAAATGTAACCTTAATTAAAGAATACACTTTCTGAGGGCTGGGTGTGATGGCACATGCCTTTAATCCCAGCACTTAGGAGGTGAAGTCAGGCAGATCTCTGTGAGTTCAAATCTAACCTGGCCTATATAGCAAATTGTAAGCCATAAGGGCTAGATAATGAATCTCAGTCTCAAAAAACAAACAAACAAACAAACAACAACAAAACCAAACCAAACCAAACTAAAACAAACAAAACCCCCAGACTAACAAACTACTTTCTGAGACAGGCATGGTGGCTCACATCTATAACCCAGCACTTGGGAAGTTGCAGCAGAACTGCCAGAAGTTCAAGGCTGCCATTGGTTATAAAGTAAGACCCTGTCTCAATAAAACAAAACAAAAATACATGTGTTTGGGGCTGGAGAGATTGATGGCTCAGTGGGTAAGGGCACTGGCTGCTCCTCTGGAGAACCCAGGTTTAGTTCTCAGCACCCACATGGTGGCTCATAACCACCCACAACTCTGGTTTCAGGGACTTTGGTTCCCTTCTCTGATCTTTGCAGGGATCAGGCACACGTGTGTTACACATACATACCTGCTGGCTGTCTTAGTCAATGTTCTATTGCTGCAGAGAGACACTATGACCAAGCAACTCTTATACAAGAAAGTCTTTAATTTTAACTGGGGGCTTGTTTTAGTTTCGAGGGTTAGTCTGTTATGATGGCGGAAGCATGGTGGGAGCATGGCGACACCCATGGTGCTAGAGCAGTAGCTGAGAGCTGTATCCTGATCCATAGGCAGCAGCCGGGGGAGGGGGAGGGGGAGAGGGAGAGAGGGGGGGGCTCACTGGGTCTGGTCTGGGCCTGAAACCTTGAAGCCCAGCCCTAGTGACCTATTACCTCCAACAAAGCCACACCTCCTCCAATAAGGCCACACTTCCTAATCCATCCTAAGCAGTTCATCAGTTGGGGACTAAGCATGCAAATATATGAGCTTATGGGGGCCATATTCATTCAAACACAGGAAATGCTCACATATATATACATATATATAAAATAATAAAAAATTATTTAAATTGTTGATTTTCTCATTTATAAATTAAAAATTTATAATTTTTTTGTGAGAATTGAGATAATGCATTTAAAGTTTTTAGCACAGTGTTACCAAATAGCCCTCATCAAATATCTTCCAAGTGTTAGGATAGGCAGGATATGTAAGGAAAATCACTACTTTTGTTTTTTTAGACAAGTTTAGCCATGCAGCATCTCAGGCTGGCCTTAAACTTTCTATCCTCCTGCCTCAGCCTCCCGAATTCTGGAATCACAAGTGTATACCACCATGTCCAGTTAAAAAGTACTATTTAATGTTTATATTAAGTTGGGTGGATGAAATTAATACCCACGTGGAATCATTGATTATCTATGTGGCACTAATTATAATCAGCAGGATTTTAGAAAAATAGGATGATATTACTGGAGTGGCTAGGAAAGCCTTTACTCAGCAGAAGAAAGATCTTAGAGAATTTAGGACAAAAGGAAGGAATTACACAAGTTATGACAAGCCTAAGAAGACTCAAAGGAACATGATGTGTGCAAAGAAATCATGAGTAGGTTATCTGTATATTTTACAGTGCTGAGCTCCAACTCAGGGCCTCATACATTTTGGCGAGTATTCTACCACTCAGCTACTCCCCCAGCTAGCGACTAGGTTATTGTCATTGCAATAGGGGTTCAACTTTGTAAAATACAGAAGATAAATTTAGATAAAGTGTAGCAAGGTTTTGAAGTCAGTCAGAGGGAATATCCAGATTGTAAAAATCCATAAAGACAGTGAGCTGGTGGGTCCTGGCTACCAACTGGCTCACTAAACACCTAAGGACCAAGCCTCCATCTCACAGAGCACCCAGGACCAGGCCTCCTACTCTGTCTGGATCAGAGAAGTCTAAGAACACTGAGGCTGCAGGGATTCTCCCCTCTTACACATGGTGTAGAACTTACTAGCACCAGAGGGCTGTGAGAACTTCATTTTTCAAGTCAACATAGCTGTGCCAGCAATATACTACCTAATTGTCTCAAGCTTTTGTTGTCATGACTTACCATGATGGACTGGACCCTGAAATGATGAGCCAAAATAAATCCTTTCTCTGTTAAAAGCAAGCAAGGAAGCAAGCAAGCAAACTAGAGGTTGCCAGGGTTAGGGGGGAAAGGGAATAGGGAGCTATTAATGGGTGTAGTGTTTCCTTTCATGGTGATGAAAACTGTTTTGGAAGCAGACAATGGTGGTGATTGTGCAATACCATGAGTGCACTGTTATTGATGACAAATCATATGTGTATTTGACTGTATACCCAAAGCCAGGCAGAGGAACACAGACTTAATACAGAAAATAACAGCATTGTAGATTCTTCCTCTAGAGACACTTAAGATGAAATGGTATTTCAGGAAAACATCCACCAAGATATTGCTAACAATTTTACTCCTCAGAATATGCCCTAACAGCAAACTGAAAGATAATAAACTGTCTTGAAGTGTTTATCAAACAATTATTGGATTAGGTACTGGAAATAAGTACTATACAGCACATAAGAAATAAACAACAATACTTGCTTCATAGGTAAATTATATGACCAGGGCTGTCGAGATGACTCAGAAGATAAAAGTGCTTGCCTTGCAAGCTCGATGACCTGAGTTCAATCCCTGTAACCCACAAAAAAAGATGGATATGTCTGTGGAGGTGGCTGTGATAAGGGCTCTTGCCACTCAGCTTGACAACTTGAGTTGGATGCACACAGTAGAAGCAGAAAACTGGCTTCTACAGGTTATCCTCTGACCTCTACATGCACACTACAGTATGTCTGTGCTCCCCATCAATGTTAAAATTTAAAAGTCTAGATGGGGCAATACCACATCTCTAATCCCAGCACACCTATAATGAGATGAGAGGTAGAGATGGGAGAATCAGCTAGAAGCTGGAAGGCTAAAATTTTCTGTAAAATAAATTAGATCTAGAACCTTGGTAAAATCCACTTCCAATTTCTTTAGAAGAATACATCCATAAGTGAGCTCACAAGTTTTTGATGAACAATGGGCTCCTTGGTCAACAAAGTAGGACTACACTTTTGAGGCTCTGGTTATTGTTCAGATAATTCCTTTTACATTGCATGACAGTTCATTTCACTGTTGCTATGTCCACCACAGGAGATGGAGGCCCTGGAAGGCAGCAAATGTTCTAAATTTTTCTGCCAGCTGGACATGGTGGCGCACACCTGTAATCCTATGTTCAGATCCTTTTTGGTGGTTGTGATGGTTAGTTTTACAGGATCTGCAGTCCTCTAGGAGGGCCTCCAGGCACACCTGTGAGGATTATTTTGATTCAGCTAGCCTTTAGACATGCCTGTGAAGAACTATCCTGATTAGGTTGAGGTGAAAAGACTCACCTCAGTAGTGGTTAGCATTGTGCCCTGGGATTCGGTCCTGGACTGAATAAGGAGAACTCCAGCTGAGTAGAACCAGCATCCCCCACCCCCTACTTTCTGACCACGTGTGCAATGAGACCAGCTGAACTTGCGTCCCCGCCACCAGGACTGCCCCCATGATTTTATACACACTGGGACTACGAGCCAACTTAACGCCTTTCCTGAAGTTGTTCTTGTCAGGCTATGTTGTCACAGCAACAGGAAAAGTAACCAGGACAGCGATTGCAGGCTACAACGGACTAACAGCAAAAATTAGACAGACACAAAACGTGTCCTGACCCGACTTTTAATTGGTGGATTTCTTTGCTTTGCTATATACTTTTCTTATTACAGATCTACATCAGGATGGTTCCCCTCCACCTCCACTCCCAGAAAGAACTCCGGAGTCCTTCCTTCTTGCTGATGAAGACTGTAAGTTGGCATTACTTTCCAAAAAAGTTATAAAATGAAATGTTAAAAGGTCTAAAATGAGCTAAGTGTGGTAGTGCATGCCTGTAATCTCAGCACTTGAGAGGTGAAGAGAAGAGTTCAAGGTCATCCTTAGCCACATTGTTTAAGGACAGCCAAAGCTGTTTGAGACCCTATCTCATAAAAACACAGACAAGGCTGGGCATGGTGGTGTGCTAGAAGGCAGAGGCAAAGCTCTGTGAGTTCCAGGCCAGCCAGGGCTACACATGAGACCCGTTTAAAAAAACCAAAAACAACTAAGTTGATTACAGTAAGTCTTACATGGAAAGGTACAAAGAATGATTAAATAAAAGAATACATTTTAAAGTCTACAATATATAATGAAAATGATACCGAAGAAGGAAAAACATACAGGCCAAGCTTGAATATACACCTATATTTAAGTCATAGGCTTAAGAAATATACAACAAAATGTTTTCTTTCTTTTTTCTTTTTTGTTAAGGTTTACAGGCCCAACCCATAGAATCTTACTCTACAAGCTATCCTGAAACCACAGAGAACTCAACATCTTCTAAACAAACATTGAAGACCCCTGGAAAAAGTTTCACAAGGAGTAAAGTAAGACGAGAGATCTAGAAAACATCTCCGAGTTCCCCTTACTACAGGCTTTCCCTCCACAGCATTAAGATTGAAAATTACATTAAGCATCTTTATTAAACGGAGTTTTGATCTGACACAGTCAAAATGAACAGAAAGCAAATCTATGGAATGAATGAGAGTAATTACAGTAACATGTTAGTATATTAAAATAAATGCATCATCTACCGAAAAGTTCAGGAATAGGTCCACATATGTGTAGGGATTTAGTACATTATGGTGTGTCTCAAACCAAGGGATAAGGATGGATAGTTTCATAATTGTTAGTGGGTTGAGAATGTAGCTCAGTTAGTAGACTGCTTGCCTAGAGCCTGCCTAAAGCCTGGAGTGTGACCCAGGATGGTGCATATCTGTAATACCCAAATCCTAATATTTGGGAGGTGGAGGCAGGAGGATCAGAAGTTCAAGTCTGGGATATGTGAGACCATGTCTCAGAAAAAGTTGTTGGTCTAAATAAGTAATGACGTAGAAAATATTTAGGATCTACAATTCATATTGACATCGGGATAAAGTCTAGATAACTAGAAGATTTAAATGTTAAAATGTGTACATATACATGAAACTACTAAACAGGACCTGGAGAGATGCTCAGAGATTAAGAGCACTAACTGCTTTTCCAGAGGACCTGAGTTCAATTTTTTCAGAGGACCTAAGCACCCATCAGGGATCTTAACTGTCTATAATTCCAGTTCCAGAGGATCTGATGCCCTCTTCTGCTCTCCCTGGGCACCAGGCATATATACACGGTACATAGACATACATGCAGGCAAAACATCTATACACACAAAATAATGAATCAATCTAATTGTTTTAAATCTGAAGATGAAAAACAACCCCTCAAAGGACTCAACAACAACTATTTAAAACATCCTAACTTACAAGAGTACTTTTTGGTAAGATATTTTTGTAACTCTGGGAGTATGAATGGCCTTTGTAACTATAACAATCCAGAGGCAGTAAGGAAAAGGATACACACATTCCACTAAATGAAACAGAAAATTTCTGCACAGTGAAGGAAAGTTGCCTGAAAATCAAAGATAAAGACCAAATTGGAGAGAAAAATGCCTGTGACTGGCACCATAGTCAGAGGGTACTGTCTACTATATGATGAATTGCTAGAAATCCATAATATAAAGTAAAAATGGGCAAAAAGCACATGGCTGAAGAGCAAAGCAACCCCCAGAGGCTATCGTCAGTTCTGGAATACCCCAGTGAAGGGAGAGATGCCCGTCATCTTTACCCCTGGCCTCCTGCCCCACTGTTTCTAGATATGTACTACGATGCATACGGTAAAATAGCAAGATAGAATCAAGTGGTAATTCTATATTGAATTAAGATGTAAGATGGAAAAAATAATTGCATTTTCATGGCTATCATTAGGAAACTAATCCTGTTAAGTCTGTGTTTTTAGTTGACTAAAGCATTTTGAACTTTATAGGAAAATATTAACTTTCCCCTTTCTTCACTTTTATAGAGTTTAAAGATTTTCCGAAATATGAAAAAAAGTAAGTTCATTCGTACTTATTTTTTTAGAATGTATCTAAAACTTTTAAATTTACACAGTTTTTGGTATAATCACCCTATAAGAAAAGTTAACAACACCATTCCCAAATAGAACTTCATGAGGGACCTGTGGGTTAGAGCGATCACCCAGGCCTTAACTTTGCTGGGCTCCATGTCGGGTAATGTCGGGTAAGGGTTTCTGTTTACAGACAGAACTAGAATAACTACAATGTTTGGATTGTCTACCCATACCAAAGATGCTTAGATATAAACATGTTATTTACACCTCCTAGCGGTCTGACCTTCGAGATATTTTCTTTGACACAGTAACAGCAAAGCATATTGTGAAACAAATGTGTTGACTTGATGAAACAAGCGAAGCCTTGACACATTTCCATTTTCACATGTATTACCAGGAGCAGAAGTCTGTTGCTTATTATTTTGCTGTATTGTAATGAAAATAAAAACCCACGGGCTCTTTAAAATTTTGGATATTCTCTTAGACACCTTATTTACAATTATAAGGTCTATAAAACATGATGGTATGACTCTTAAATGGGACCTAGTTGGTTGGTCAGGAAGGACTAAATAGTTTATATTATACTGGAACAATAGGGAGGGACAAGGAACACCAGGGAAATTTTGGAAAGCAAATCTCAGGTAGATAGTTGAGTGTTACTTTTCCCTTCAAGGCTTGTCCTTTATTTTTCTATCCATAAAGTTCAGATTCTCAATAGTTTGCCAGCATTACCATCATACCTGACCTCTGAAATAATCTTTTATCCATTATAGCTAAAGTCTGATTGAGAAACATGCCTTTCCCCCTAGAATTAGTCAAGGAGAATTTTAACATGTCAAAAGGAAAGTATAGTAACGGAGAAAATTAAGTAGACAAAAAACCAACGAGTGACTGACCTGGACAGTCAGCCAAAGGTTTATTTGATCAGCTTGTTTAGGAAACACTCGGTTTCTTTCTCTAGATACAACATTATTTTGGGGATATCAAAGAAACAGTAACTTCAGGTAGATTTATGCTGGCAGATCTTTGGGATCTTCTTTCTTATGTAAAACTCTCGGGGCATCCTCTAAATGTAGGCTAGACTGTATTTCTGTTTTTCAGCTACTTTCATTTGATATTCTTTGGTGGCTAAGAACAGTATCAAGCCTTCACAATGACCCTGGAGCTTAGACCTGCATTAGCTTAGACTTGTCTACCTGTCCTCCACCCTTCCAGATACTCATGACCCAAGAATTCCCCATGTTCTTTCCCAATCTGGATCTCTTAGTAGTCTGCAGTGAAGTTTTTAATGAAAAAAGTATTTTTATCTGTTATTTTGAGCTAGCATTTCTGTCTGCTTTTTTTCTTTATTTCTATGAATATTTGTTAAATGCCTGCTATGTGCCAGACATTGTGGAAGGGACCTGGTATATGGTGGTCAACAGTGATAATACTGGCTCTTAGGATTTTGTGCAACTTAAGACTAGTATGGAATTCAGAAATTCAGCGAGTTCCCAAGTACATACATAATAACATTGTGGTAGATGCTATCAAAGAAAACACGAGTAATTGTGAGAGAATGAAAAAAAGGTGTAGCTGGTTGTTTTATTACTCTTTGTTCTTTGGGGTGGGAGGGGCCTGCCACCCAGCTCCCAAATAAATACATGGAGACTTAATCTTTCTTATGAATGCCCAGCCTTAGCTTGGCTTGTTTCTTGCCAGCTTTTCTTAAATTATCCCATCTATCTTTTGCTTCTGGGCTTTTAACTTTCTATATACTTTTCTTTACTTCTTACTCCACGGCTTGCTGTGTAGCTGGGTGGCTGGCCCCCGGAGTCCTCCTCTCCTCCTCCTTTTGTTCCCCTTCTTCTCTTTTTCTCCTTCTACTTATTCTCTCTGCTTGCCAGCCTCACTTATTCTCTCTCCTGCCTAGCTATTGGCCGTTCAGCTCTTTATTAGACCAACCAGGTGTTTTAGACAGGCAAAGTAACACAGCTTCACAGAGTCAAGCAAATGCAACACATCTTTGCATCATTAAACAAATGTTCCACAGCATAAACAAATGTAATACATCTTAAACTAATATTCTACAACAGTAAGGTGAGGCTGAAAAGATGGGAGAGTAGTAGTTACATTCTTATTGGTCTTGCTGAGTAGAGTTTATTTTAAGTGCCATGAGACACCATAAGAGGGTTTTAGACAGAAATGTTATGCACTCTGTTTTTATCCCGGTTGCTGTATGGAGAGTGGATTACAGGTGACAAGAATGGAAGTTGCCAACCATGATGCCCAATGATGCCCACTTTTAGCGGGAAAAATTTCGAGTAAATTTTGTTATAGTGTGTGTGTGTGTGTACACGTGCATGTATTATGGGGGGCACATATCTCAACTTGTGTATGGAGGACAACTTTGTAGAGTTGGTTTTCCCCTTCTACCTTTACATGAGTTCCAGGGAACAAGCTCATGTCCTCAGACTTACACAGCAAACTGCTTTACCAGATGAGCCCTAATGAGACATTTTAATTGCTCAGAAATACTATAGTTGGGCAAGTGACAGAATGTCCAATTTAGGCTAACTGGAGCATAAGAGAAACATTGTCTTGTAACTAAGAATTCAAATAATTCATTAAGTAGTTGACCTTTCATTCCATATTGCTTTGTGTCATTCTTGTGTATGTATGTGTGTATGCCTGTATGCACATATGTATGTACATGTGTGGTCTGAAGTTGATGTCAGGTGTCATCCTTAATCATGTATCTACCTTATTTTTCAGATAGGGTCTTTCACTGAACTGAGAGTTTACCAGTTGGCTATACTAGCTGGTCAGTAAGCTCCAGGGATCCTGCTCTCTTCATTTCCCACACGCTGGGATTATAGGCACATAACTGCCATGCCTTGCCTTTCACTTGGGTTCTGGATATCTGAACTCAATGCCTCATGCTTGCTCAGCAAGCACTTTACCTAATGAGCCATCTTTCTAGCCCCAGCTTTGTTTCGCTTTTATAAGCTTACTCATAGGCAGATTTTTTTACCATGTGGTTTCAGGCTTCTGATGGAAAAAATTAGCTTCTTCCTGGTTGCTTAAGCAACAGTCTGATGACTAGTGTAAATTGGTCTGATGTTGGCCTGGTTCATTTGCCCCTGCCCGAATCGATTCTTAACAGTATATTTAACATTCCAATTAGGCAAGATAATATGTCTTATATTTAGCCACATAGTTACATGTGGTCACTGATTACTTAGTAATGAGATCAGACCTAAACATCTGGTGTGACCATGCCAATGTACCAACAATGGAAGCCGGCCCAAGTTATTAGTCATTTCATTCTTCTACAAGTAGAAATAGTTCCACTTGACGTGTGGAAACTGAAAATTGGGGAGGATGTAAAGGGAAAAAATAAGCTGTTTTTATCTGGAGAATACATGTTGAGCAGACAGCATAAAAATAACTTGAGACAAGCCATAGGCAAAATATCAGTTCCCTCAAATATATATTTGCTGAATATTTGCTGCCTTTGTTAAAAAAGAAAAAGAAAAAGAAAAAAAAAAAGGAAGAGGGGCTGGAGAAATGGCTCAGTGGTTAAGAGCACTGACTGTTCTTCCAGAAGACCTGGGTTCAATTCCCAGCACCCACATGGCAGCTCACAACTGTCTGTAGCTCCAGTTCCAGGGGACTCAACACCTAGGGCAAAAAACAAAACAAAACAAAACAAAACAAAACACCTAGTGTGCATAAAAAAGTAAAAAAAAATTTAAAGGAAGAAAAGGAAAAAAAAGAAAGAAAAAATAAACAGTATTCTTTGGGACAAATATATTCTCTCAGTTCACATGTAGAGATTATTGACATCCTTTCACATCCCTATCTTTACCCAATATATTCCTGTCTACCCTCAGTTCCTAGTCCAGCTCTTGACACACAGTATTAGTATGTACTGAATTGGAAACAACTGAAATCTACTGTGTATTCTAGTGATTAATACTCAAGTATCCTCCAGAAAGGAAATGTTCTAGATGTTTCTAGAAGCCCAATATTACATACCTATTTGTAAACATATATATGCAGTTCTCACATTGCATTTTGAAATGTTAAGAACAACTAAAAAAGTATGTAGTAATTTCTCCTTGCTTATAAGCTGTTTTTGAGAAAGTTTACATAAACCTGAGAAACCTTTATTCCTATAAGACAATGCACATGTATAATGTAGATCCGGTTTTACAGAATTCCTTTTAAAACTTGGTAGAAACTGATATATGTTTATATTAAGGTGTTAGGACCACACACACAATTTTAGTCTTACACATGGTAAATACAACAGCTCATAAATGAAGCAATATAACAATGCCTTTGAGAGACTATGGCTCTAACTCAGAATCACCTATGAGAAAAAAAATGCTGCAAAGTAAGAGATTTAGGAGTAGAGGACAATATAAGAAAAACCTCAGCTTGCCATAGATAAATTAATATAAACTGCTCAGAGTTTGACAAAGATAAACTCCAAAGCCAAAGGTGAATTCTAAAGTAGTGGATTTTCTTTTGGGCCACCAACCAGCTCCCAAATTACGACACAAAAACTTGTTATTAGTTATGAATGCTTGGCCTTATCTTAGCTCTTGTTTTAATCTGTTTCTCTTTATCTACATTTTGCCTTGGGGCTTTTTACCTTTCTTTTATTCTGTATGTCCTACTTTTCTGTTTCCTGTGTCTGGCTGTCTGTCAGCTGCCTGGCTTCTGACCTCACATCTCCCCTCCTTCTCCCTCGTTCTCTCTTCTCTCTCATTCCTCAAGCCTAGATTTCTCCTCCTACCCATTCTCTCTGCCCACCAGCCCCGCCTATCCCTCTACTGCCTAGCTATTGGCTGTTCAGCTTTTTATTAGACCAATCAGGAGGTGCCTTAGGCAGGCAAGGTGAAACAGCAACACACCTTTACATAATTAAACAAGTGCAGCATAAGCAAATGTAACACACCTTTACATGGTTAAAGTAATATTCCACAACACCATTCCTTTGACAATTTTCTTTAGTTTTGTGTCTTGTTACATAATCTGTTTCTGTTTGCAAATAGATTAAGTACCACAAGTTCAAGACCAGCCTGGGATACATAGTGAGTTCAGGCCTATAGACTGAGACTTTTCCCCCTCTCCCTATAATACTTCTAATATAAAAATATAATTTCAACAATTTTGAACATGTTTAACATGATACTGATATGTTCATTTTGGAGTATTGTTTGGGATTTCAATAATCATGCAAGCAAATAAACAGTAATCTAAATCTGTTGTCATTCTTACCCGACATAGTTTTCTTCTGATTACAGGTGTTTGCAATTCTTCCCCACCAAGCAAGCCTGCAGAATGTGTTCAGCCAAAAAATTCCAGCTCCTTTCTGAATTTTGGTATGTGTATTATTTTATAGCAGAGTTTAAAATGTATATAAATTGGGGCTGGAGGGGTGGCTCAGTGATTAAGAGAACTGGATACTCTTCCAGAGGACCCAGCTTCAATTCTAAGCACTCATACAGTAGTTCACAACTGTTTGTAACTCCAATTCCAGAGGAGCTGATGTCCCCTGCTGTGCTCTGCACACACACAGACGTGGAGGCAAAACACCAATAGACACAAAATAAATTAATTTTAAAGATTGTAGGAAGATCAGAAACTGTAATACTGCTAGGCAGACATACAATTGCCCAAATAGACTTATTTCAGAGGAAGAAGCAGAAAATGAGGGAGCAGTCTCTGTTATTACAGTTCTTGTCTCATTTGAGAAAATATTTACTAGAAATGCTCTATTTCTTTAGCTATAAAATTTGGTTTGCATTTAATTAACTCAATGTTTCAATTGTTACAACTTAAAAGTTAAGATTTGTATTAAATTACTTAAAAACATTCATATAGGACATTGTATGGACTATGAAGAAAACATGCAACTTTGCCTTGTGTTACAAAAGTTTTCTGCTTCCTTCTTTTCTCTAAATCACTCGAGTGATGTACGGACCATCTGACTTTACATTGCTGTGGCTCTGGGATAAAATCTTAGCTGTGTCCATGTTGCTTCTTTTCAAACATGCCTGGATTTCAACAGTTTGTGTACTTGAAAGCATCACTTATATTTCATTTCTCCCTTTAATGTGGCAATATAAATTGTAAGAATATGTTACTTAAAAATATTTAAGTTGCTCTGATGATGCACACCTGTAATCCCAGCCCATGGAAGGTGGAGGCAGGAGGATCATGACTTCAGGGCCATGCTGGACTTGCATAGGGAGATTCTATCTCATTTTCCCCCTAAGTTGAAAGAAAAAGAAGCATGTGGTTCAGATTTACTTTTCCTGAATTGACCCATATGCAGAAAACAGTAGTGTAAAGCTGTTCGAAAATATTAAGAATTGGCTAGTGAATCAGATCAAATAAAGGCATCTGAAATTTTCATTGTTCTAAGCGGTCATGTATCATGTCCTCATCCCTCTTCCCAGTGTACTGGGCTACAGTTAAGGTGCCTGTGCTGAGGAGATGGGTTTGATGTGTGAACTATTTAATCTGAATACTTTTCCTTCTCTTTATTTTCAGTGGAGTAAAATGTATATGAAATAGGCTCTGTACACTTCTCCCAACATTTAAAATCACTAGTTAATAAATATTAAATGTTTCTTTCAGCTCTGGCATACAGGTGTGTGTGTGTGTGTGTGTGTGTGTGTGTGTGTGTGTGTGTGTGTCTTGCTACGTATGTCAGGCTGGCTTTGAACTTGTGATCCTCCTATCTTAATCCCCTGTGTATTTGGATTACATGGATTACAGGCAGTTGTCACCATACCTGGCCTACTCTAGTTTTGTTTTTTTAGACTTAAATGAAGTCATATATGTAAGCAGTTACTAGGAAAGGTGATGAAATTAAAGTATTAGGCACATCTCTGAGTTTTTCATTTTCTGTTCTCCCTTTAAGTTTCAAACACGTCATTTTTCAATTTAAGGCACCAAAGTTATTAAGTGTAAGATGCTTTGAAAATCTAGCACAATCAAAGAAAAAGACATATATTGCTGGTGACAAAGAATAAATATCATCAGCCTGAAATTCTTTTTGAAAGAACCCACTAACAGCCTTTATTTTATGTGAAGTTTTTTTCTTATTCTTTTTTTTGTGGAGGTAACTGAGGTGCATTTCAGGAAGGAAAGTAATGAAAACTTATTTAACAGCTATTTCTTTCAGGATTGCTTTTTATTTTCCGAGTTTTGGAAACATATTTTAATAAACTCAGGAATTTCTGTGGCTGCATAGGTATAGAACTAGATTTAGTAATAGCACATAAATAATAGTGCTTAATTTTTGTAACATGAATCTTAAAAGGTCTTATTAATAAAAACAAACCTGGAGCCAGGTATTGGGGTGAACACTGAAAGATCAGAGAAACAGAACCAGCCACAGCCACCTCACCTCGCCAATTCCTCAGCTGATCTCATTTCCTCAAACTGGAAGCCTCTGTGTCCTCATCCGAATGGATCTCAGCTGAACTGCTGCTCAAAAACCTAAAAGCTTAACCAGAGGCTCTAGTTCCTGGTCCTCACGCCTTATATACCTTTCTGCTTCCTGCCATCACTTCCTGGGATTAAAGGCACGTGTCACCATGCCTGGCTGTTTCCAGTGTGGCTTTGAACTCAGAGATCCAGATGGATCTCTGCCTTTGGAATGCTAGGATTAAAGGCATGTGTGCCACCATTTTCTGGGCTCTATATCTAGTGGCTGTTCTGTTCTCTGACTCCAGATAAGTTTATTAGGGTGCACAATATATTGGGGAACACAATATCACCCAAGTTTTATAAAAATGAAATTTGTTTTGTGATCAGTGGTGGTTGAATACAACAGATAAACAGTGTTATGTACTCAGTTATTGAAGGCTACTATAATCATGGTTCTTCATACAATTATTACCATTAGTTAATCTGTAAGTGGTCTAAATTTTAATATTAGTAGTATTTGGGTTGGAGGTGTGGCCCAGTGACAGAATACTTGCCTTACCGTATACAAGGCCATTAGTTTGATCTCCAGTACAGCAAAAACAATATTCTATTTCATTTAAACTTTAATTACTATAATACCTTTACAGTCTATTATTAAATTGATCAAAGAGGGTGCTTAACTTTTTCAATGTTGTATTCTAAAATCCAAGTAATTCATTTCTACATAAAAGTACTTGTTTTCATCCAGTTTTTTGTCTCCAGGTTTTGGAAATCGTTTTTCAAAACCCAAAGGACCAAGGAACCCACCATCAACTTGGAATTTATAAGAACACTGGCTGCAGATGTGCCTGTAAATAAAACTACTAGAATACTGCTATAATAATAATAATAATAATATCAATAATGATGATATATTGTGTCAATAGCTTTCAAAAGGAAAGCTATCTGTGAAAAACTTCAACAACCTTGTATTTTCATATTCTTTACATTTAGTTAGGAATTACCAATAAAGTTTGTAACTTGAGTTTATGTTTCAAAATGGATTTATTTTTCATTTTTGGAAGTTATTCTGTTTTACTTTTTCTAATTTATTTATTTTCATTTCACATACATTTGTGTTTTGTCTGCATATATGTCTGTGTGAAGATGTCAGATCCTCTGAAATTGGAATTGCACAGTTGTGAGTTGCCATGTGGGTGCTGGGAATTGAACCTGGGTCCTCTAGAAGAGCAGCCAGTGCTCTTAACTGCTGAGCCATCTCTCCAGCCCCGCTATTTTACTTTCTCTGTAAATGTGAATTTTTGTTTTGAGATGATGTCTTTCTATGTTAGTCTTGAACCTTTAAAGTGGTCCTCCTGCCATGGCCTCTGGCGGGCTGGGATTAAAGACACACAATCAAACCCAGCACAAATGCTCATTTTAATAGGCCTGTAAGAATTGGATCTTATACCATGATAAATGAAGACACCATGGGAATAGGAAGAAACAGAGTGCTAGAGAGGTTCCCAGGAATCCACAAAGACTATAGAGACTACTGGCAATGGTCGAGAGGGTGCCTGAGCTGACCTACTCTGGTGATCGGATGGCCCGAACATCCTAACTGTCATGATAGAACCCTCATCCAGTGACTGATGGAAGCAGATGCAGAGATCCAGGGCCAAGCCCCAGGTGGAGCTCCAGGAGTCCAATCGACGAGAGAGAGAGAGAGAGAGAGAGAGAGAGAGAGAGAGAGAGAGAGAGAAAGAGAGAGAGAAAGAGAGAGAGAAGAGAGAGAGAGAGAGAGAGAGAGAGAGAGAGAGAGAGAGAAGGGATTATAATTATATGAGCAAGAGATATCAAGACCATGATTGGAAAAAGCACAGGGACAAATAGCCAAACTAGTGGAAACACATGAACTATGAACCAATAGCTGAGGAGCCCCCATGGTACTAGACTAGGCTCTCTGGATAAGTGAGACAGTTGTTTAGCTTGAACTGTTTAGGGGGCCCTAGGCAGTGAGACCGGGACCTGTCCTTGGTGCATGAGCCAGCTTTTTGGAACCTAGTGCCTATGCTGAGACACTTTGCTCAGCCTGGGTGCAGGGAGGAGGGGACTGGACCTGCCTGG